>JAXISO010000224.1:0-69559 GCA_036785465.1 Colletotrichum agaves
CACACGCCCCCCCCCCCCCCCCCCCCCCCCCCTTCTCTCCCAAGGATCTCTTTCGAAGCTAAACGCTAAGACTCTCGCCAGGACTCTTCGGTCCCGAGGAAACCATGCGGTGATGCAAGGGCTCGGCGCCACAAAGGTTTAGGGCCGTGATCGACCGTCAACCCGCCAGACGGACTCTAAGCAGCGTGGGCTTGTCGATGATATGCTTGCTTTGAGGTGAGGCACCAGACCCGGGATCGATCTACTCAATCTCCCCCAATCTCGAGGGTAAAGCACATTTGATGAGAAAGCCAGGGACTGCTGGTCTTGAGAATCCAGCGATTGTGGATGCGACCAGTATCATCTGAAGGGCTTTCCCAAGCTCACGCTGAAGTGAAGCATCTCGATGGCCCAGAGACGCCCTCTTTTTTTTCTCATCTCAGGAAAACGACTTGCATGCAACGCTCCACGTTGGCCTCGCAGCCGCGGATGGAGAGATGCCCAACGTCATGTCAGTCGCACAGCTTGCCCAAGTGACGACCTATTCGATACGGACCACGTGTGTATGTGTGTGTGCGACCAGTCAAGTGCCTTGTCCTCTTCAACGCAAATTGGAACAGGCAATTTCTCCGATGGTGAGTGAGCCTTGACAGTTGCGCCCGCCCTCTGATGAGAGGACGAGAGAGTAAGATTTGATGGTTATCCCATCTTTTTCAGAATTCATCTATTGTTCGTCCCCATGGGGAGGGGGAGTGCGTCTGCTAGGAAGCGCTCGGGTGCGCCGCGGCAGGCGGATGTGGGATTCCGGCCAACGCGGTTTGGTCCTGCTTCTGAGCCATGCTCGACGCGATTGGAGGGGGGAGGGTGTTCTCGTTTGCTGGAGTACTTTTTCTGTTTACGAGCTGTTGCGACAGCGATGCTTTGCAAGGCCCAAACTGCAGAACTGATGGCGACGACAGCGAAGCCTGGACCGAGATAACGATTGAAATTATTCGTTTTATTGGACGTCTTGGGCTCTGAACCCCGTCTGCTGTGTGGCACCGTCTCATTCGCCGGCCTTCGGGAGGCGGTCGCGGGAGGGCCGGGGCGCGGTGGAGACGGCGGGTTTGAAGCTACTGGCGCGCAGTATGAACACATGGGCGTCTTTGACAGCGTTCTGCAATGCGAATCGGGGCGTGGCGTGGGTTGATTATCGCGCGAGGCCAGGTTGTTGAGCTGTGACAATGGGGGATATCCGGCCGTCCGTCCTCGCGGCAAGCGGGACGCAGCTACCCCAGTGGTGGTAGCAGGTCGGGTCGGTGTGTGTGCGCGTTCTGCGGGCGGATCGTCTGAAGAGGGCCATGCCGGTTTGTTATGCGCAAGCGCGACGAGTCGGTGAGGTGGTGGCGAGGTGCAGTTTCCTTGGGGCCAGACTTGACCGAGCGTGGTGAGAGGGAACGGCTTGACGGCGTCAATCTTATCAGGGCTGAAGGACGAAAAGGCCGATGATAGTGAACACCCCCCCCCTCTTCCCTTCTTCTCGTCGGCAGGGTCTAAATTCATTGACCGCGGATGGCCGAGGGCGAACGCGCCATGTCAAGGCCCTGGACGACAAGGCTCGGAGCATTCTGCTTGGATCGAATGATGCAAGAGGCTTCTGGACGGACGGCCTGTCATGGCTGTTGTGTTGTTTTCGAGCATGTGAGATTTGCAATTCGACAGTGACGACTTGAGCACAGGACGCACGACGACGGAGGGCAGTGTTTCGTTCTCCGGAATCAAACGTCTTGCGGGTTGATTCAGCCTAGAGGCAAGGCTGTGCTGGGCGGCTTGTTGCTCTACAAGTCGTGACTAGTCCGATGGTGCTGATAGGATGACGGTTCGAACTTGAGGCTGAGAGTCGTGGCGTTCAACGAGGATCGGAGGCATCAGCGTGGAGAGCGGGGTCGATATTAGGCTGCGCCAGAAGGCTACCTACCTTGGCCTAGCCATGCTCCAGGCAAACAATACACGCATCAAACGAGTTTTCAATAGGCAGCTGTGACTCAGCTTTGCGGCACAGCAGCGCTCAAAACTGTCGGTGAAGATGAGATGAAGACGGTATTTGAAATAAAATGAACCCCCGACCTTTCTTTCAAGTGTAAGAAACGACAGTCAACTCAAACATGGCGCCCGCGAAGCAGAAGAAGAAGAAGAAGATGTGTGCCCATCAGATTCTCTGCGTCGACGCGACGGATTACGGCCGCTCCCAGGCCGGTTTCGAGCGGATCTCTGCCGAGAAGAGGGTCGCCGCAGCGACGCGTTCCGGAAAGGTACCCGAGGCCGGGGCTTCGGCACCGGACGCCTCCACTTTTCCGGGACCGCTCGTGCTCCCGGGAGACGACCTCGCCATCTGGCCAAAGTACCCGCCGCAGAGCCTGCGGTCTTGGGCGAACGGGGGCTACCGCAACCCCATCACGCCGGAGCGGAAGACGCTGTACGTTGCGCATGTGCCGGCCGTTGGCGACGACGCGGCGTTCATGAGGAACTGGGCCGAGCCGGACGTCGAGGACCTCGTCGACCCCGAGGAGTTCCCCAAACTGGAGCATCCCGAGACGGAGGACGTCATGGAGTACCTCGCGGCGTTCTATCATCCCCTCCCGGTGAGAACCCTCCCGACGCCGTTGAGGTTCGTCGAGTGGGACGACGGCGCCGAGGGCGGGCCGACGCCCTCGATGGTCGGTCTCGCGGCGGGCGACGCGGCGGTAGGCATCCGAGCGAGGCCTTCCCCGGACGGGATCGCGAGGATGCAGCTCAACCTCAACGACCTCCTCGACGCCCTGACGAGCGTCCTGCCAGAGGACGCGTACGCTTCCGTCATGCTCGTCGAACAAGACATGTACGAGTCAGAGGACGACGATTTCTGTTGCGGCAGGGCGTTCGGAGGGAGCAGGATCTCCGCGGTATCGAGTTTTCGATATCGGCCCGTCTTGGACGCCGCGTTCTCCGTCGACGTGGAGCACATGTGGCCGCTCTCCCACTGCGCCAGGTTCGTAGAAAGCTTTTGTCACGAGAATGGCAGCAGCGAAGGGGAAGAGGGGGAGAAGAAGACGAAGACGAAGAAGAAGAAGAGGAAGCCGAGGGAGAGCCGAGGCGGTAGAACGGTTGCTGACAGGGACTCCGTCCTGGATTGAACAAGGCTCCCGGGACGGCGGCCATGGGCGCTGCCGTCGCCGCCTCGAAGAAGGTCGTCGTGCCGAGTACGAAGGAGGACCAGAGGGGCTTGTGGTTCTCGCGCATCGCGAGGACGGCGGCGCACGAGCTCGGCCACTGTTTTGGGATGGATCATTGCGTTTATTACGCGTGTGTCATGCAGGGCACTGCCGGACTGGGCGAGGACGCGAGGCAGCCGCCTTATCTGTGTCCTGTTTGCGAGGCCAAGATCGTTTCTGGGCTGGGACAGATGGGGGTTGTCGAGGGTATGAAGCTCGGGAGGTGGAGGGATGGGAGGGAGAGGGAGGTTGAAAAGGAGAGGATGGAGGCTATGGTGGGCTTCTGCGAGGGTTGGACGGGAGTTGGCATGTTTGCTGGGTACAAAGGGTGGTTGGAACAGAGATTGAAGGGGTGATAACGGGCCGTTGAGTTGGCGGCGGATGTAGTCTGTTTGTCTCAATAGCTGTAAAGCTTCTGAATGTTGACAGAAGAAACACGGCTTTCACGAATTACAACTACCGTCGAAGTTGCGAGAACCTATTTAGGGTGCCTCAACGCAGCGTCAGGATGGGCAAATAGACGAAATTTTGCTGTGATCCCCGTAAAGCAGGTGGGATGAACTAAGTTATTCTAATCTCGTGAACATCTCGGTGTCTTTCACAGTCCGGATCCCGTTTTCGTCCGTTATGACCACAGACATCGGAACGGCAGTGGACTCGAACCGGAACTTGCGTATGATCTGTAGAGCGAGACTCGGTTCAGAATCATGACGCAGACCAAATCTCTCGTTTCTTCCAGCAGATTTGCTTCAGAAAACATCTTGTTCATCTAGCGCCACGGCCCTGCCAGTGCACTGCCATCGGCCCGCACCAAAGACAAGTTCCGTTTGCTTCTTCCAAGCCTGGACAGTATCCTCGCCGGCTTCCAGCCATCGTCCAGGTGGGAACATGTCCGCATCCTGCCCGAAAATCTGTTTGTCGTGAGTACTAGACCAAATTATCGTGGCCAATTCTGCTCCCGGCAGGCAGGCAGCTGCAGTCCCTCATACCTGTCTCCGTCAGGTCCGACCTCTTTCATGACCAAACCTGTAAACGGGGGCTGCACCCGAAGGCTCTCCCATATGACGGCCTTTATGATGGTTGTCTCGACACGGGACACCACACTGCGGAACATTTGGCGGGGTGAGCCCCGACTTCCTTGGAGATGGGGCGATTGCTTCTTGGCCGCCTGGTAGCTGATGGGGTGTGAGATCCTACCCTCGGCGATTCCGGCCTCAATCTCTCGGGGAAGCGACTCGCTGACGGCGGGATTCGAGAAGAGGTAGTGTATCGTCCGCTTCGTGACCTTCGCTGCGGTATCGGGTCCGGCAACCAGTGGGAAACATGACTTCAGACTGCGTCGAGCGCGGGTCAAGACCGCGTCGAAGGAACGAACCGCCTGTTCAAGTCTTGGGTCAATGGCGAAACACGAGTGGAAGGGTCAGAGTTTTCTCTTGTTACGAGCAAATCGGGCTCGTCCTTCGCGTCGAGGCCAGACCGAACTGCGACATGCTTTCTAGCGAGCCTGTTCGTGTCAGAAGTTCCTATTGCAAAACCTGACCCATTTGTTCCGGAGGGTGGAAGGAGGATTGGCACGATGAATGTTCAGAATCACTCACCCCATAATCTTCCCGAACCCGTCTTTGTCGGTTGGCTTAGGCCCAAAGAGGTGTCTGCGTCAATTGAATCAGATGGGACGCCATCGGCTCTTCGAAAGGAGCCAGCCCCAAGACGCAAACGGGCTTCTGATGCCGCTGCGGGTCGTTTGCTTCTTCTGGTCGCCAGTCGGCGGTGCGCAAGTGGGATTGCACCATCGTCCCATGGCAAATGACGGCATTGTCGCCATCCCCATGCTCGCCAGGAGGACCCGTCCGGGGATACGGCATGTGCCGTAACAGATCATAGCTTGTCGTGCCGCTCCCATAAGCATGACGAGCACATCGCGGTCATAGGTTGGTGCAGCTATGTCCTGACGGGCAGCTTTATCTTCGCGGCGCTATAGGAACATGCCTACGTTTACACACATACCTCGAGGCTTGAGGCCGAAGGAAGTCACCTAGCTGAAGTGAACCGGCAGGAACGAAACTGCAACGCGGATTTGAGTCTCGAGTGAAGAAGACGTTCGTGTAAATTGATGCGAAGAAAAGTCTAGTGTTATGATGCGTGCCCCCCCTGCCTTGCACGCCAGGTCCCCCCCCCCAAGTAGACTCGCTTGGACACGTTTCCTCGCGATGTGAAAGACTAGCTATCGACGGTCATGGACAATCGGGAGCTATCCAAAGTGGGAGCCGTTTGACAAGTACTGCACCGTATCAAACCCACCAATGGACACGGGGTTGGTTGTCCATCCAGAGATCATGCCCTGTCCGTCAACGCAGTTCGCGAAAATGTCGGCCATGCCGAGCGACAGTGCCTCGACCTTTGCACCAACTGGCATCGCGATGTTTTGGGTGACGGGCAGCCAGCCGACGCAACAAGTGCCGCTAACGTCCTCAAGGCAGTACTCTTCTGGCAACATGCGGTGTTGGTGTTCTGTTTCCCCGAAAGAGATGGCCTCCAGCAGCGATGTGCATGTCGACAGCGTTCCTTTGTTTTGCCCATAACACTGATACTGCGTTTTGGCGAATCCGACGGAGGAGTTTGGATGCAAACCAGCGTCCTCCAAGCCGCCGTCTCTGTCGGCGTTGGTTGCTTCAGGGACACGCTTCCATAGTTTGCCCAATGGCGGGATGTCGAAGTCCTTTGGGCCCCAAACGGTGACCTTGCCGACGGTATCACGCCACGAGTCTTTCAGGAGCCAATCGAGAGCTTCACGCTCCTCTTCGGGCCGCATCGGTCTACCCAGCCTTTCCCTCACGATGCCGTCGATTTTCTCTCGCCAGGCCCTTTGAGCTTCCTCCCTTTCCGCTTCCTCCGCCGCCTCCGCTTCCGCACGCTCCCTTTCGGCCTTTCTCTTCGCTGTTTTCTCCTTCACTCTTCGCAGAAGATCGACCTTCCAGGCCTCGATTCCGACGGAGGCAAGGAAGGTGCCTACGGAGACGACGAGGTATACGACCAGCCAAAAGACGAGAGGGCAAGCCATTGCTGCAGAGTTTTGGACTGAGAACCCATAACATACTTGTCAGCGCCTTCCGTCGAAGTCATGTCCGATGATGAGGATCGCTTGATGTCTCTGAGACCGAATGCTTACCGCTCTTGGGCCGTAGCTGTCAAATGCCAGCGGCGAGGCAGTTACGCAATGACAAATTGCGCCGGTAACTAACTTCGATGGTGGATACGTTGCTTCCGAGAGATTGCTTCTTGAAGGATCCAACGAGTTTACTTCAAAAACCTCTCTCCTATATAGATGGCCGGGACCACATACACCATGATGGATAGTTGATCCGCAAAAGCTTAGTTCAATTAGGACACGTGTGGTTTTTCTTAATCAAAGCGACGACTCACATGCGGCTTGCATGTAGGCCATCGAGAAAAAAAGGTTAAACAAGCTGAATGTGCGAAGACCAGACACGGTACCTTGATCGACTAGATGGCTGATACCCGGTTGACTTGCGTCTTATCAAATGTATTATGCCAATTTTTCATGGGCTGTTGGCGAGACACTACGCTACTTGAGCGGAATCTTTCTCACCCAGTTGCTCACCTAATTACTGCTGCTTTTGATGAGGTTGAATTCTGAGGAAGCTGGGGTATGGTGAGCGGGGGGTGAGCATTTGTTGATGTCGGTGGCTTGTTAGTGCGTCTACATGTTTCGTAACCCCGTGTACAGTCTCGAAGAGCACTTCCCCGTACAGAGCTAGCACTTGAAATCTCGGGATACTTGGTGCCCCTAGAGACGAATGCATATGGTCAGGTGCCATTAACCGTGTTAAGTCGACGCCATTTGCTGAATTTTAAAGGGTTGGCGGCCCAGACAAATCATTAGCTTCTAAGGTCTCGCATTTTGAACCAGTTCGTGTTCCTGCCAGATATCAGATGGCACGTGTAATCGAACAGACAGCTGCATATTTCTGCGTTTAAAGTCGTCCAAGAATAATTCAATAGTTTACATCCGTCGTCTATCGGTCTGAGATCCGTTGACAGGTCGGCCGTTGGAATTCTGGAGTTCCATGTCTCAATGTTGATCTTTCTTGCCTTAGGTTTCCCTTGAGCCGGGTCTCTGCAATTGGTGGTTGTTGCCTCTCAAAGCATCGTCCATGCTCCCCCTCCTTCCTCCCCTCCCGTCCTCTCGAACCGGCTCCTTCCTCAGAAGGACCTACCACACACTCCGTAGGCAGTACATCCTTCACCCCAAAAGGCCTGAAGATGGTATGTAAAGGAAAATGTTGGGAAAACATTCAACACAGTACGAGTCGTCCCAATGATGTAAGACATGGGATGTTAACTGGGCTTCCGCTCACAGTGGGTAGAGGGTTAAAAATGGTCGACTGAGGGACACGTTCACTTGACTCTATGAAAGGTTGCCGGGGGTTCGTCTTTTGCTCCTTTGGGGATCATTGGCACTCTCTCATTCGCCATCTTCTTTTGGTATTGTTCCAAATCTGGGCCGCAGAGAACTCATGGAATGGAAATACGAATCAACAACGACGAACTACGTCTAGAGGGATGTCAACAGAGCAAGGAAATCGTTCCATTGGAAACGCATGGTCTGGAGCTGTGGAATTGTGGGCCACATCAAGAGAACTCAGATATGAAATCCTAGAAGTCTTACGATTCCCCCGCCCCGAGGGGAAACGGCTCCGTGATTGTCTTCTCATCACTGTTCCCGCTTGCTTTTCATCACTGCTCCCGTAGGTCTACCGTGGAGCAGTCCCTTTATATTGTAAAAATGTGTCGAAAGATTCCAACACGGTCCCAATGATGATACGAAAAAGTGCTTTCCACCCCTGAGCCAGGAGCTTCGCTCCAATGTGCTAAGACCATATAAAACTGAGGGACCAGGACTTCCTCAGATGAGGGGTTCTTCTTTTTATAACTTTCGAACCCTTCTTTTTTCCTTGCAAGCTTTCCCACCTTGAGTGCTACAGAGGTGCAAAGGGTACCAAAAGTTTCACTGTATTTACCTCTATAGTTATCTGGATTTTGCACGGTCACTCACACATATGTCTGGGAGCAAAACATATTTGCCATATCCATACACGGAGGATCGAACTATGACTTTCACAATAGCTACATATCAGAGCTTGAGAACCATTCAACCACTGAGCCTCACACGGTAGCAAGCACAGTGAAGGGGCGCGGCAGGAGGTGTCCTGGGGGAAGGAGGTGCAGTCGGTCCTGCTGGTTCGATGTTGTGAGGTTTTGTGGGAGGCAAGAGCAGCCGCATCAAGCAATAGTCCCCGATCAAGGGAGCGCAGGGCAGGCTCGTCTCCCTGAACTTCAATCTATTTCGAGGTGCGCAAAAAAACATCAGACAACTTCAGTAGTGAGTTTGGAAGCCTAAAGCGGTCATCATGGTGTACCGTGGGTGCAGGTATGCTAGCAATAAAGGAGACAACAAGGTCGAAAGGACCTCTGCATCGCATTCGAGCTCAAGCTGTGGCGGTTATACCCTTGCTGTGCGTACATGTATTAGACGCCGACCATCTATTGTGTGCTACCGAACTGCTACTCGCCCACACACCCACCCACCCTGCCGTCGATCTATTATGGCGAAGGCACTGCACTATGCGAAACTTAGATAACACCTCAGAGCGGAGCCAGGACCAGTCAGAGGAAAGAGGAACAAGTCATACTGCCACTTTTAGCTCAGCTGATATGGTAGCCAACTTGTACCTCTGACAGATATGAGGTTCTTGTTAACAGAGGTCTGGAAGATGTGTGCTCACCTCGGCTCCCCTGCCTCACCCCTTGCAGGCCTAGTCGCGCGAGCTTAGAGCGGCGGGAGAATCGGCCGCACTTGAGGGACGTATTGGCCAATGGCGGGCTGTAGCAGCTGTGGATACAACGACGTCAACAAGCTTGTGCATCTATTTTTTAAACCTGCACAGATGCAGGATTCCAATAGAACGAAGTATCGTGAGTGGATTCTAACGATTGCCCTTAACTTGGCATTCGGCTGATCAGGCTCTCAAGCGTCAGGCCTCATCTCGCATGTATGTGTAATGTCGGTCGAAGGTATTCTACATCGGCTTGTCGTCAGTCATAGGAAAGACTTTTGCATTGGAATCGCCTTTTTCTTTTGGGTGCCTTAATTGACCAAGCTGGCGTTGGCAACAATGGTATCAGAAGACGAGGTTGAAAGCCTTCGTCTTGTCGCCTGAAAATACTAACATGGGCGGCGAACCTTGCCCGCGATCTCTTCATGTCTTTGCCAATTTCTATTTTACCCTGTAAAATTCAGCTTGAAATGCGGCCCTGCGCAGGATGATGGTTTACTTCCTTGTCACTTGATTGACAGTTGTAATAGTATCGGCTTGGCGAAGAGTTAGTTGTATGGATTGTCAACAGAAGGCCGTCAAGATCAAATATTCGGCTCGAAAAGCAATACTACCTATCGAGACGAGAACTGTCCTATGGGGTTTGCTTCGGTAGACCGGTGTAGCTTTCAACTTCAGAAGTAGGTTTTTTTTTTTAAAAAAAAAAAAAAAAAAAAAAAAACCCAAGGTCCATCAAGTTTCTGTTGAGCGTCTTATACTTTTGATGCAGGTACGTGGTTATGACTCCTTCCCAAGGTATGCTCGCGGCCATCGCCCAAGAGGTTGTTTTAGCGCCCTCTGCATTAACATCCATCTTTACTCCAAACTTACTATCCCAGCTGATGAACTGTGCTCGTTTACCCTTCACATACGTACTTGATGGCGTTGGTCAGCAGTCGATGGGATACGAGCGGCCTCAAATGGTACATGACAGTGCGAAACGTGCCGAGGGAAGTAGAAAGCTTGTGCAAGATTGTGCGGAAATCATCTGACTGCGGAAACATCGGAAAATTCTCGTTCCTTCAAGAACATATCCACAGCCCGTCTCCAGTCTGTACATACTAAAGTCACAGTTACCTTTTCGTATTGGCTGAATTATGAGTCTCCCAAATTTTGGTATGGAGTGCTTCTCTGCATCCAGACTGAGTAGCAATGGTTGTCTCGGTATCGTCGAAGCCAAGTGCACTCAAGTCTATTGCGTCTCGGTCACAAGTGCGTCTTTTGTTTCCACATCTCATATAAACCCACAATACCTTGACAACGAATGATGTCAAATATGTGAGCGTCGCGTCGATTTAAGCCTGACAACCTCACGCCGTCCGCGGAAATTACGGGTGTCATACATGACGCCTTGATGACAGTCATACCGGTAGATGAGCGACACGGAGACGGAGTGCCCACATGCATTGCTACCAGATGAATTCTTCCTGATATCTTGCCCTTTGCATATCGCGGCTGTACACAACACAGAAAGTTGGCTTCGGTAGCAATCGTTGTGCAGTTAGAATAAGCTTGAAACGAATGGATTGCCGAGCTCGCCAAGCTCTGAGCAGTGAGCTGGTATTAACACAAATTGATGAGATAGGGACGGTTGATATAACACAGCTCCTGAAAGACAAATAAGCCGTGACAGGTTCTTGAGACGGATGAGTTTGAAGTGTGGTGCAGTCTTGAATATATTGTTCGTTAGCAGCGAACAGCGCGTCTGAGGAAATCTGCAAGCCAACCCAGGAACCCTGACAAACTCTAGCGGAAATTTTGAAAAAACGGGCAAGAAGACCGACGACGAACCACTCTGCCCCGGCCGGAACACCACGTGCGAAGAAAGCTGGTCTTGGTGCGAAAGTCAGCCTTTGCGTCCAACAACATCCTGGCGTGCGGGCTTGGGACGCGGGATGCCAAGTCAGGCACGAGACCATAACCGGGCCAGAAACACCCCATTTCTGGGGCTGCGGTGCCTGTGAGAGGTAGATTCAGACCGTTTGGGAGCCATGTGTTAGAAATAGATGTCACCCGTTTGAACTTAATGGCGTGGCTGTGGGAATCCATCGCCTTAGGACCGTCTGATAAGTTCCACGGTCTTAGCCGATCAGGGGTCTGGTTGCAGGAACGACAGTGGGAGGGTAATGATATTGCCGAGTCAGCCCTAATAACCAGTTCGAACAATCGATACGCGAGAAACTGGCCTAATTGGGCCGAGTTCACGACCGAAAATAAGGAATCGCTACCGGTTGGCTGGTGTATGTTGGTGGTCCTGCCCGCCGGACTGCCGAAGATTCGGGCGCCGGTACCCACTCGGCCTCCAGCTTTGACAGCACCTTATGGGGGGCAGTTTGGAAAAACCATCTACTTGGGAAGCGATTTAAGCTTAGCAATGGCACCTAAGAACAAGAGAACCCTCGTGATGGTGCATTTGGGTGCTGAAAATAGCGACTTCCATGTCGAGAATCCACACGTGGGGTTCGCTCACTTAAACTTCCAGACAATACAGGTACAGATAGAGATTGACCACTGGAGCCTACTGACCGAGAGATATAACGGAGATGCTTTGGCATAGCGGAGATAGCTGAGGATTTTCATAATACAAGATGTTTCGACTCCGCTGGTCCGATGGACAGACTTTTGGATCATCCTCGATCTGGACATCTAGCGCAAGCGCATTCACCTCTTCTCGTCTTTGTTCTTCGTCCATTTCCCCTTCTTTTACTTCTTGACGAAGATCGCTACCATGTCGACGAAACAGGTTTTGGCCCTTCTTGCTCTTTTTGCCGGCGCTAGCTTCGCCTCTCCAGCACTTTTCCCTATCAAGGGTCCTCACCCAGGAGGTTCCAAACCCGAGTTTTCCCCCTCCGATGCCGTCCCTTCGCTCCCCACGCACTCAAGCACCGTCGACCCGGTGACGAATCCTTCGAAGCCTGCCGCAAGCGGCACCCCAAGTGAAGGGAACAGTACCGGCGAGGGGCCCACTCTCCCGTCGGGCTTCAGGAAGATCGTCTTCCAAGATGATTTCTCTAATCAGCAGGCCGGCGCTCTTCCCGACTCGTCGAAGTGGACCTTTGACGTCGGCACGGGCTACCCAGGGGGTGCCTCGAATTGGGGCACACGGGAGATCCAGTCCTACACAAAGGACACGAGGAACATTGCCATCTCCTCCAGCGGGACCCTGACCATCACTCCGATCAAGAACGGCGAGTCCTGGACCTCGTCACGCATCGAGACCAACGCCGCATCCGACTTCAAATGTCCCGAGGGCGGCAAGATGCGCATGGAAGCGAGCATCATGATCCCGGCTTCGGACCCCGCAACGCAGTCCGGTATCTGGCCCGCCTTCTGGTCCATGGGGTCCTCCTTCCGATCCGACGTCAACTCGTGGCCCGGCGTCGGCGAGATCGACATGCTCGAGGTTTCCAACGGGGTCGGTACCGTGTTCCAGACAGCTCACTGCGGCGTCGTCGGCGGCGGCCCGTGTAAGGAGAAGACCGGTCTCAGCTCCAGCGCCGAGTTCCCCCGCGTGGAGTTCGTCAAGGTCGCCTGCGAGGTGGACCGTACCGGCGGCGGCGACTTCAAGACCGAGAAGCTGGTGTGGTATGTCAACGACAAGCCTACCAAGACCGTCACCGGCCAGGAGATCGGTGATGAGACTTACTGGAACAACCTCGCCCGCACGAACAAGATGATCCTGCTCAACGTCGCCGTCGGTGGCGAGTTCCCCGATGCGAAGGCTGATACCAAGACTCCCAACGCCCAGACTGTCGGTGGCGAGCAGTCCAGAATGGAGGTCAAGTACGTGGCAGTCTATAGCACATAGGACAATTTTCTGGAAAGCACATGCGTTTGTGGCGTTGCGCCCATTCCATTCTTCAACTTTCCCTCCAGGGATTATGGATTTGGACACGATTCGGTTTTGATACGGTTACGGTGTAAAGTTTTGAAGAGCATTGGTTGACGTGCACAGAGTTGAGTCAGCAAACTTTGTCTTCTTTTCTTCGCCGATGATTTTGGGACTGTATGTCATGATGCCTACCAACGATTTGGTGGAATGTAGTGTGAAGGGGAATTGCCAAAGATTCGGCTTATTTCACTCACTCAAACCTGATTCTGTGATTGGATGTGGCCTAAGCAAGCTAGTACCATTGAACTTCCATCACCAAAAGAATTTTGAAGTGAATTGGGGAAACCGCACCCTCCTACCTCTCGCGAGACACGTCTCCGGTGCCTGAAATGTCACTGGGGTCATTGGAATCATGTTTGTCTGAACAAGGCGGGAAGTCCCTCGTTGTGCCACTCGAAGGGGGCGTAAATCGCCGAATTACTCGAGAATACTATGTACAATGAATTTCTAGTATGTACCGGAAAGATACACGTCCTCAATCTCACCATCTCGTCTTACGAAACAAACCCAAAGGTTTGCTGCCTAGTACTGAGCAGAGCGACGAGCCTTGCGGGCAGCACGGCGGCGCTTGCAGCCAGAGCCGGAAGTAGGGGCGGCGGCAGCGGCAGAGGTGGTGGAGACAGCAGCAGCAGCGCTGGAGGGAGCCGCAGCAGCGGAGGTGACGAGGGTGGTAGGGGCAGCGGCGGCAGGAGCGGAAGTGACAGCGGCAGCGCTAGTGGCAGCAGGAGCAGAGGCAGCAGCAGAGGAGGCGGGGGCAGAGCCGGAGCCGGAGCCGGAAGAGCCGGAGCCGTAGACGGCAGGGCCGGGGATGACGCTGAGAGAAATGTGTTAGCATATATGCTCACTGTCACTGGTAAGTGATGAAGGTTGTCATACTAGTTGGTGATGGCGTTGTAGATGTTGATCAGCACGCCGGGGTCAGTGGCCTTGTAGGCACCAGGGAAGCTGACACCCTCAGGCTTGGCGGAGCCAGATCCCTCGACGGAGATTTGGTAGCAACTTCACACCCATGTTAGTCGGTTGTCCTCCTTCTAGGTGTGTGTTGAGAATATGCACTTACGACATGTAGTACTGAGCGCCACCCTCAGAGCCGGCGGCGTGGAGAGCGACGGTCTCGGCGCGGAGGAGGTAGTCACCGGGGGCGATGTCGGAGGGGATGACGAAGTTCTGCTTGCCGCAGCCCTCGTTGATGAGGTCGTTACCCCAGGTGTTGTTGTTGGCGAAGTAGCCGGACTCGAAGACCTTGAAGAAGGAGCTGGAGCCGTCGGCGGTGGCGGCGTCCTCGACGGAGCTGAGGTAGATCATGACGGGGCCGTGGTGGGCACCGCCGATGGCCTCCTCGGAGCAGGCACGGGTGTTGTGCTGGTGCATCTCGACGGTGATGGTGTCACCCGCCTTGACACCGCAGGTGGATGGGGCGGCCGCAGAACCGGCGTTGCAGCGCATGTCGTTGGAGGTGACGTCGGTGACGGGGGAGTTGGAGGCGGGCATGCGGACGCAGGTGGACTCCTTGTCCTCGCCGTTGACCCAGAGTTGCTGGAAGATGGCGTGGCCGGCAACCATGTTGGCCATGGAGGCGGTGAGAGCAAGAGCAGCGATGGTCCTCATCTTGACGGTGTTTAGTGGTGGTGTCTTGGGAAAAGAAGGGCGACGATTCTGGACTTTAGAAGCAATGCACACACAAAGGTGAAAATGAGTGAAGTGACGCCGGCGTCGAGTTGACTGAAAGTAACGAGTGGACAGATGAGTGGCTGTTCTGTTGGAGAGGAGAGCCTAGTACAAGATGATGAAGGCAGACCTCAGTCTATATATGTACGCTTCCTGTACTTTGTTTCCCTCGTCAAATCTCAACCCACCTTCGGATATGTCATGCCAGTTTAGAGCTGCCAAGCCTAAAATGTGGGAAGGGGCAGACACAATCCCGTCCCAGTTTCCATGACGCCGCCTCAGCGGTTCGATTACAAGTTACCAAGGGTCTCAACATGGTTGTTCATCTCAGAGAGCAGCGGCAACGGTCTTGGAAGAAGGATTGAGAATCAATCCTGCAGCCTCAAATTTGACTGGCCGCATTCTGGCCCGCGGCGAGAATCGCCATTGGAGCAACAATCTTTAAAGGGGTTAACGTTGTGGGGATGCCGTCGTTGTGTCTATATTGCGGGAAGCGTGCCTTGCAGCTCGGCAGGCGGGTGACGCGCCCAGTTCGGTTTGGTCGTCGTCTGCTATTTTTTCCTATTCCTGCACCCCAAAGACCCAAGCTTAATTTAACCCCTTGACGGACCACTTGGTGTTTCTCAACCGAGCCAACCACCAACGTCGACCCCGGCTTGCTGGCCCCTCCACCTCACGGGCTTGTCGTCCGAACCTGAAACACAGACTTCATGTGCCCCTGGCGCTACTGAGTTTGTTAGATAAGATCAGCAAGAACTCTTGTTGGGTGATGAAGTATGCGTAGACGCCAGGACAAGTTTTGTGGACGACGATTGTGGTGTTGACGATTCAAACTGGAGTTCACTCGAATGAACATGGGTTAGTAATTTGTTTTTACTTGGCTGCCGTTCAGAAGAGCAAACCTTAGAATCTCCAGATCTTCTCTTTGAACTTTGCTTGCTGGGAGGTCTCCAATCTTAAATACTTCTCTTATTTTTAATAACTATTAAGGTCTCATATAGTAATTTACTAACTTATAAATACTACTTACTAATTATTCTTAGATATTAGAGTAATTACCTTATTTTAGCTTCACGTGATGTATTCTATAGTCTTTCTATTCCACATGTTCCCGTGATCCTGTATACAAGATGCTGTCCCAAAAGATGCTGTCCCAACTGCCCAGTGTCCTGGTGGTGGGTCATTCTCGGTTAGTTAAGCCTAACGGGTCGTAACACTACAGGGCTTCTCCATGGTGGCTTTCCCCCTCGCTTGAACGGCATTCGACCGCGTTCAGTACTGCATAGGACGCCCTGACCAACTCTTGTTGCTCTGATTGCTTTGTCTCGTCCGAACGCCTGGCGACATTCGTCAGTTCTCGAACGGTGAGAGTCGCTGAGGGACACCTTGGCTCTTCTCCCAAGATATGTGGAGAGTGGGAGGCATCATTTCCGAGTGAAACGGGCCTAGATCTTGGGCGACCAGAAAATTTCGTCGCGCACGAGGGTCGATCAGGAGAGGGTCAGGTAGTGCACCGCTTGACCGCTGCATAGTTAATCAGCTTGAAACGTGGGCTCTCTGTTCTGTGCCAGTGCATCGGTGATGGATGCGGCGAGGGACGGCTCAGGGTCGAAAACCAAGGCTTTTGGGCGTTTGGTGCCGCAGCGAAAAGAAATAAGACCAATTGTTATGTCTATGCAGAGCGGAAAGAGCGAGTAGCCGTACGTCAAAGGTTTTTTTGGGTGAGTCTTAGAGGGACCTTTTGCAGACCTGAAGCGATTTCACAGGCAAAGGAGCGGAGATCAAAGACGGAGATTGGACGAGTTGGCGCTGCGAGGGATCAATAGGAGGCGGTCCTACTAGCGGGACTTCATGACAGCCCTGGCTTCTAATCCAATCAATCTCTACTCAGCTCATGGCTATGAACCCGAGGTCTTGGTAGGTGCTAAGACTCAGTGGTCTTAGTTGGGAGTATCGGAGCGATAATCCGGAAGGACCAAGATGCAAGGCAGGGAGGAAAGAATAAGTCTGATGCTAGTGGCCCAGCTGGCAAATCTAAATCGTTCTGGAAGAGACTTATTGGCCCACTTGGCACAAGAAGGCTTCTGGGATCTGCGGGCTTATCCCTCAGGGTGTTGATCTCCATCCTCATCCACTATTCGCTGAAGTCATCCTTCTGCTTCACGCAAAACTTTCCCCCGGCTTTGCCCATGCTGCGTTTGGTCTGGTGTGGTTATGTCCTGTCCTGACCCAAATGTATTGAATCGGAAAGCTGAAGGGTGATGGTGCAGGTACGGGGCACTGAGTGCCAACATAACGCCAAGCTTCGTGCACTAATGCGGAATGACAGCACGCACGAAAACTCGTTTTCGTTGCATCGAACACCCTTCTCGGTGATAATCTGAGCGGAGGTTCTCATCATTTTCAGGTCCATGGATCTGTCCTTCCAACCGAAATGAAAGGTTGAAATACCATTGCGCTTAGTCCTGAGTGTAGTCCTGAGTGCAGTCCTGAGTCTATTCTTCATCTGGTCCGGGAAAGATGATCTGTCTTGTACCCTTACGTAGGCACGCGCTGCTTGATGTACCTCGGATCGTCGTCATCATCTTCGACAAGACACCAATGAGCAATGGTATGGATTTATCTCCATCGTTGTAGAAGCAACTCGATGCGCTTTTTCGGCTTATCGCTGGTCGGTCACGGTCATGACCTGAGGCAGAGGAGCCGGGGCGTTCCGCATCTCAACAGCAACCCTGGTATCATGAATGCGCCTGTCGAACAACTTGAACTCGAAGACACCCTCAAGTTCGCGGCGGATGCTGGCCAAGTACTCGTGAGCCTTGAGAATCTCATCAGGTTTGTTATCTTGGTGAACGTGGACCTTGATGAGGAACATCCAACGACGGCCGGGATCAGCCGGAGCAAAAGTCTCCCAAGGTGCAAGGTGGGTGAGAGGGGCGCCTTCTCCGTTCATCTGGAGGATATAGTGTCGTGAAAGACAGAATTCAACCTCATCCCTGAAGAACTGGTACGTCTCCTCGATAGCCTCGCTCTTGAACCTGTCCCCGTCGTTAGCCTGCGACATTGCCGGCCAAATAATGGCACACACTGATAGTTGTTGTCCTTCATCACAGACAGCAGGTTTCTTTGGTCCCAAATCTCTGTCTTCTTGCGCTGCGTGACCGAGGACCGGCCCTGAGGAGGGTCGGGAAAGTCAGTCCAGCGGAGGATGCCCGGGCGGGTGTTGAAATCCACTTCGGGGGAGGTCGGGCCGAAGTCTTTGTCTTTGAAGACCTCATAGCGGGCTTGAAGAATGTAGGACTGACGACTGAGTTGCTGGTGAAGGTCCTTCCATAGCATCTGGATATCTTTCCTTGGGGTCTTCACAATCGAGTTTTGGTTCGAGATGCCGCCGGGCTTCGCAGGGCCCTTGAAGTAGAGAACACGATGGAGGCTCTGCCACGCAGGCATGGCACAGAGGCCGCCTAGAACGGAACAGGCTGCTTGTATGTCATCGTCATCGACAAGCGTCGTCAGGAAGAGCTCGTACATGGCAAGGCCGGTGAGTTTAGTTGCCTACGTGAGACAAAACTGGGTGAGGAAGGGCTTCGAGAAATGAGCGTCGGTAAGGTAAATCGCTGAACGCCGGCAAAATCGCGGGGAATCGGTCTCTCCTGCTTAACGTCACGTGTGGTGCAAAAGTCCGTGCACCAGAGGTACGTCACTCGCGACGCGCTTTCGTCGCGGTCGGTCTCGCAGCTGTTGCCCCGCCAAGGTTGCAGCTTCACAATCCTCCGAAGTACCTAGGCAGGCACTTTTTGCTGCCTCAACATGCGATTGTCGGTTATTCCCGTCACAAATTGGTCATTTACGTCCTCAATTGGATGCCGAGCAATACACACAGTCTTCGCCATGTCGTCGTCAAATCCTATGGCCGCCAAGCGCAAGCAGAGAGATTCTATTTCACCTCCGCCGGTTAAACGCAAGGTGCAGAGCGGCACAACCAGTAAGCCATCCCCCGGAATGCTTGTGAAGACCCATACCCGACTGACTCTCACCAAGAAAGCGCCGTCGAAAACTTCTTCAAGCCGGCTTCCCAGAAGCCCAAAGACCGCACGACGTGGACGGAGCGAGCCCCGAACGACGATACTCCAGCGACACTTCTTGTCGGCCGTTACGAGCCTGAGAATGCGCCCGACGAATCGGAAAAGAGGACGAAAGTAGCTGCGTTCGACCTGGTATGGCAGATCTGACCTGCCTTGGCTGCTATAACAGAACAGTGTTGACGCCTGCGACCCAGGATTCTACTTTGATCACCACATCGTCCGGAAAGAAGCATGCAGACAATGGCACAGACTGGAAATGGTGGCATACTTCTGTACCTGGGAGGCTCAGAGACTTATACAACAACGAAGGGTTTGTTTGGTATGGTTTGCATACTACACCAGCAGCTGACATGGCTAGGTATCGAGTTGTGGTTTTGTCAAACCAGGCAGGACTTGTCTTGCACCCAGATCCTAAAGCCAAAGGGCCCAAAGCTTCGACAAAAGACCGAGTTTCGGCGTTCAAGCAGAAAGTCAATGCAGTCTTGACGCAGCTTGACATTCCGACAACCGTGTATGCAGCGACCGAGAAGGATATATACAGAAAACCTCGCCCTGGCATGTGGAAGGAACTCTGCGAGGACTACGACCTTACCGACGAAGTGAACTTGGAACAGAGCGTATTTGTTGGAGATGCGGGAGGACGCACGGCGACCGCCAAGTCTGCCAGCAGCAATACGGCGGGAACGGCGAAGGACTTCAGTTGTTCCGATCGAAACCTAGCCCACAACATCGGCATCGATTACAAGACTCCAGAGGAGTTTTTCCTCGGCGAGCAGCCGCGAGACTTTGCCCGGGAATTTGATGTGGTTCACTACCCCTATTTCGAAGAATCAAGCACTCCGCCATCCGATATCCTGTTCGAGAAGAAAAATAAACAGGACATCGTTATCTGCTGCGGGCCACCCGGCGCAGGCAAGAGCACTTTCTTCTGGAAACACCTGAAGCCTCTAGGATATGAGAGGATAAACCAAGACATCCTCAAGACGTGAGTGAAATGCATGGATGTTGGGAGTACTTGTAATTGACCTGTTCCAGTCGGGACAAATGTGTTCAAGCGGCAAAGGAACTGTTGGGCGCGGGGCAGTCCGTTGCAGTCGGTTAGTAACAGATCCTCGCAAGAATACATCGCTTTATTGTCACTTACTGATCAGGCTCTCAGATAACACCAATGCTGACCCCGATACCCGAGCTGTTTGGACTCAATTGGCGGAGAAGCAGAAGGTGCCGATCAGGTGCGTCTGGCTGAAGACACCCCTGATGGTCTGTGAGCATAATGATGCTGTTCGATCCATGAACGCATCCGTAAGTCTGCCCTAGGCTCTAGCAACGTGGTTCGGGGACAAAGCTCATTTCCTTCTAGCTCAATCCGGAATCCAGAGCAGCACTACCCAAAATGGCCTTCAACGGATTCAAGTCACGATTCAAGGAGCCGAAGCTCAAGGAGGGATTTCAAGATATCACCGAGGTCGAGTTTGCCTTCAGGGGTACTAAGGAAGAGCATGAGGTATGGGCCAAATACTGGCTGTAACCAGCTCCATGTCCCTTTCTCTACCTTGATATTGCTCAAACAACACTTCATGCGCAGCAATGTTCGACTTGATGGGAGGTTTCATTCACTTTTTGCAGAACGATACCCCGGTGATGACTGAGGAACCGGCTGTCCAAACTCAACCAAGCGATACAGCTTGTAGACTGCCTCAGCTGATATCGGACCATGATACCGCGCCGTGAGTCACGCACTGGGAACGTTTTCTAAACAAGGGCCATTGCAGCTGTTCCATTTTGCGGCGCGCTGGTCTCAGCAGTTGCTTCGTGCCGACGGGCCGACATACTAAGTACATGGGCGTGAATATGCCCGATATTTGAAAGCGGAGGCTCGTCGATCTCCCGAGCAATGGGTCGTGGTTGTGCCCGTATCACTGGCCCAATTGTCAAGTTGATGAGACTTGACAACTTACATGACCTACATTCTTGGCTTTTTCCTCTCCTTGATGTTTCTAGGAATACTGCCCCATGGGGAAGACAGCGTCTCTCGCGGAATCATGTGCTTGTCAACGGTTTTAATGCACCAATCTGCCAATCAATAAGTTCACATCCCGACATCTTATTGCAACCACAACCCTCGGGAAGTACTCATTCAAGTATATAAGATCACTGTTTAATCTGAGTCACACAACGGGTTCAACGTCGTGGCCCACTGCATACATTTCATTGCACGAGACTGACCCATTAAGTGAATGTGAAAAAGTATAAGAAAACACGCCTCTTCCTGCTCTAACAAGGAACTGAAGAATACCCACCACCAGCTCAACAAATGCTATCAGTCACACAAATACACTTACTCAAAGGCAGGCAAAATACGATAAGCAGATGTGTATAGCTCTAGGTCACAAGTCTGTTAAAAGCAAGTTCCTATATAAAAAGGTGCTACTGAATAGCCTTCTAATATAATTGAAATCTTAAAATAAATCTTATATAGCTATTAAGAATTATATAACTACAAAAGCTAATAGTATTCATAGAAGGATAAATAAGTCTATAGTATAATATTCTGGTTTTTAGAGCAGCCTAGTAGGTGTAAACAGACTTATGAGCTCAAATTGCAGGTACTAACAGAGGGTGCATGGACAATCATCGACAAACCTTTTCCCCAAGAATTGAAGATCTCGCCGCTCTGAGTCTGCTCGCCGTCGCAGCTTTCGCCACTCCCGTCGCAAACCGTCGCAGGTCGCAGACGCAACCAAGGTTGAAGTTCGTGCTACCGATGCCATAGAGCTTGATGCCCGCCACTGGTCTTGCCCGGCTGGTTGCAGCGGTGGTCGGAGGTTTTGCTGCGGCGTCTTGGGTATTTGCAACTGGCAGCCTTGCTGAGCAACCAAAGGCCGTCGCCATGGCAAGGTAACCTGGAGGAGGAGCTCGATCGGCCTGGATCGAAGGATCCGGAGCTGCAGAAATCCTACAAAAGGTTAAGTCACTGCGTGGTGGGCATCAAGGTTGACAAGAATCCGCCGCGAACATTCTAGTTGTCGCATCAATATAATTCCATGGAAGTCTTGTGACTAATAATCATCCGCCTCGTCCGTGAAGCATGTTATAGTTTGACCACTGAAGCCACTTACCAACACCCGTCTTTCTAAACTAGGTTTGCATTGGATTTGGTAACCCCTTCGTCGTCTCCAAAAGTTTAACGAAGAGCACACGGCCAGCACAAGACTTACGTGGGGCATTTGCAAAGATAACGTGAATTCAGAGCTTCTAGGCTCTCGCTCAGCATGGCTTACGCAGAGCTCCAGTCCTCTGGCCTGCGAAATGTATTCAAACTACTACGTACTCCGAACCTCCGTAAACAGTAACTTAAATGGGCGCATCAATCATCTTTGCATGCAAGTCACCAACGGCGTGACCTACGTGCAGCTGTCCAACCTTGTCAAGTTGCACGGTCGAGGACTCGCATGCCAGTGCTAGCTAGGCAACCAAACTTATCTCAATGTCGGGGTGCCTACTTAGCTTTTGGCTTGGCTTGGAACCGACAGAACCCAATTGTGAAAAGTTTGTTTGAGGGGTTATAAAAAACAAACTTATTTTTAACAGTCAAATCTTCAATTTCTATTCATCCACATCGATCATTTTCGACTTCGACACCGGCCGCTTTCCTGGCTGCCTTCTAGCCTGCTCCCAAGATACAAGACTCCGATCTTCCCAATCACCAACCAACCCACCCACAGTCAAAATGCGTTTTCTCTTCCTGCTCGCTCTTCTGGCCTCCATGGTCTTTTGGCAAGGCGCGGCCGCCTACAAGAGAAACCTCTGCGAAGAATGCCTTCAAGAATGCCCAGATCCCTCGTGGGACACGCTCCCGTGCATTTCGTGCGCAAATGCCCTTGACTGCAGGAAGATTTACGTTGAAAGAGTATGCTTATCCCCTCCCCCCTTCGTCCCGATTCATCGAACGCGAGATCTAGTGAGCTGACTTGAGTGAACAGGGCCAGTTGCCGAGGTGGTTTGGCACGGGCGGAGGCATAACGGTTGACCGAGACCCTTACTCCCCCAAATACGGACTCACACCGATCGACGGCGGGTCCAATGAGCCATTGCCAGCGCGCCCGAATCCGAGCCCTTGGTAGACGAAATACATCTGGAGAAGGTCTACGAATCGATATGATGTTTTCTCACTGGTTCAAGATTTCGCCATCTCGGAAACTCCCTACGAGAGACCCTCGGCCGCCAACAGATCGGAGGGTTGACGGCGTGGATGGCACGTCTACAACAGAGGGCTCTGCGCCAATTTTGGGTAGTATACCCGCGGTATATTCTTTGGGTGTGGCTGTGGCCTTCACATTGTTCACGGGCGGTTGTTCAGTATAACTGCAATATTCAGCAAATGTCACCTGTATTCGTTTGAGAATTCGTCCCCCAGAACCAATTCATTCGCGCCTCTTTCAAGATGAGATTAGTTCGCTTTGGTTGAATGTGGCCAGATTGATTGTGTACGGATGAACTGCGCCTGAAATTGGTACTTGCAGCGTTGTGGGCGTCTATACCGCAAGCCTGGGAATCCGAGGATAACAGAATATCTTGGTTCAGTGATTAATTGACACCATAAAAGAGAAACCCTCTGGACCAACTCCAATGAAAGTAACTCATAGAAAGTGCCCTCACCACGTCAAACATCGTAGATTGTGAGAAAGCAATGGAGGCAATCACCTCTGACGTGTACTCTGGCCTTGAACAACCACCTGCTAACGTTTCCTAAAGTGCCAGCAAAAGTGATGTCCGCTCAATTAGTCACACGCGACCTGAATGACTTTCTCCGGGTTGTTTTGCCCCGCGTGACTAAAAAGCTGCTCGAAATGTCGAGTCGCATGGAAATTGTCGGTTGCAGTTTGGAAACACCTTCTCCTGCTGTGGTACTGCATCTCATGCTATGCCACTGCGTTGTCTGCTTAATGCTAATATGGGACTCTTTTCCAGCTCCACAGATGATCTCTCGCGCAAGCGTGTCTTACCAATCCGCCACCTTGTCTACGATGAACAAAACATGAGGGCTCGAGGTACCCGATGCTGGTGGTTCGGGAAATCTGGTAGGCGCAGGTGGTCGTACAAGGCAATTGGATGCATCGCTGACCATCCATCGTGCGTCTTCTTGAGAGATGGTGCGGCGACAATCCCCAATCCAAATGGTCCGTTGTCGTCGATATACCCGTACTGAATTGCCACGTAGTTGAACGCATCCGGTTTCGGATAGGGAGTGCGGTCGACTTCCGTGTTGTCTTCGTCCCATGTTGTCTCGTCTCGTCGGCTGATCTCATCGTTTCGTCTCGTCCTGGCATCCCATCGTTCCATCTCGTCCTGTCATCTCATTGCGTCGGCTCGTCGTGTTATCTGGTCTGATCATTTCGTCTCTTCGTCTCGTCATGTCATTCTGCGTCGTGATTCATGCTCGAAGTCGAACGGCCGTGATCGATTCAAAGCTGCTGTCCATAGAGGGAGGCCCTTGACGACCAAGGTGAAGTCTCTCGGATATCGTAAGTTGCCAATGGACATCTAGGGTTGCGGAAAGAGTTGCCAAGTCCTCGATGGGCTTCTTTTTTTCGGAGTGTGGGAGGAGTGGCAGATATTTGTAGTATTTTGGGGACTGCCCAGGATTGTGTAACAAATTGGCTCGTTGTTGACGCGTACGGCTGGTTGGTTGTGCCGTGATTGCCGTTTGTGCCGTGGTGCCGTCCGCGATGCCGTCCTTGCCGTCGATACACATGTTACGAGTTAGAGGTTGTGGATAGCCCAGATCAAGCCATTAAAGGTTGTTGGGGTATGCATGCAAGAAGACATACGATCTAGTTTATTTCAACGTTTGGCGGGGAACATATTCATTGTTTCACAGAAAGATCATTTGTCACATTAAGCCAGAAGGAACAGTCTTTGTCTCAAGTCATGAAGGTTATATTATTTTAGATACATTAACCCCATGTTGATATGTACACAAAATGGCCAAGCGACCCAGTGATGCGCATCAGCTTACACAGCACAGAAAAGAAAAGTGTGTTTCGTTGTCTTCCATCCTCCGTGCTTTTAAACCAAACAAAGAAGTTCACTCGCGTCTCACAGAGACTGAGGGCAAAGTTGCACCGTCACGATGGCGAGCAAGCTCGGCGACCGGAGAGACCCAAGACGAAGACCGGAGCGAGCGAGACGCTTAGCAGGACTTGACGGAAGAGTACTTGCAGGCGGAGCTGGGGCCGGACTTGAGCTCCTTGGGCTCGTGGCCGGGGGTGGTGCCCTGGAACTCGGTGCAGATCTTCTTGACGGAGGTGGCGCAGGTGCCGGTGATGGTGGAGGTGTCACCCTTGTTGGAGTTGATGCCGGTGAGCATCTTGCCGTTGTAGGCCTTGACGTTCTTGACGACGACGGAGCGCTTGCCCATCTTCTTGCAGTTGCCGCAAGAGCGGTAGAGCTTGCCGAAGTCGGAGACGGTGAAGCCGTCGATGGTGACGGTGCCGAGACCGTTGTGCTGGATGACCTTGTCCTCGGCGCCGCGGGCACCACCGCCAATGACGGAGGCGTTGCCGTCACCCTTCAGGGTAAGAGCGTCCTCGCAGACAGCAGTCCACCAGACGTTGTTGATGGTGCAGGAGCCCATGCAGTGGACACCCTCGATCTGGTCGGCACCGATGATGGCGTTCTTGAGGGTAGCGCCGTTCTCGAGGATGAAGACAGCGTCCTTGTTGCCACCCTCGGCCTGACCGGTGCACTTGACGCCACGGCCGTAGGTCTTCATGCCACCGTCGAAGGTGCCCTTGACCATCTTGGTGGCCTTGTAGGTAACGGTGCCCTTGGAGGCGGGGATGGGGAAGTTGGCGCGCTTCTCAATGGCGGCGGCGCCGTTGGGGCCAGACTGGGCGCCGGGAGCGGCGATGGCAGCAGAGGCCGAGATGGCAGCGAGAACAGCGGAGAACTTCATTTTGAAAGTGGTTGTTGGTTTAAGAAAACACGTAGAGTTGGAAGAGTTGGATGGGTTGTAACAACGAATGAATAACCACCAGGGTTAAAGAATGTGAGTAGTTGGGAGTGGTAAAGAGAGACGGTTGCGGGAGATGCTGATGAGAGGATGAGGAGGAAAGAAAGAGAGGATAATGGACAGGAACTTGAGCTCTTCTTATATCCAGAATCTGCTCACAACATCATCGCCCAACTCCTGCTGGCCACATCACACTCTGCCAGCAGTGGTCCTGATTCTGCACCACTTTCCCGCGCCAAGACATTTCGTGTGGGCCTGATCATTGAACGAGCTCACAGAGACAAGCCTTCACCCCCCTGGGCTGAGGGTCGGGTTGAGGTCCGTCCAGAACAACAACTCCACAGTCTGGCCCACGATGGAGTGGAATTGAGTGCAATGCGGTCTGCGATGCTGCAAGTGAAAGCGCCAGGCACACAGAGTAACAGAGCGCCGATTGTCGATTCATTTCGGGCAGAGCCTTCCTTCCCTGTCGATATGATCCACGTCGATATCCAAGCATGTTCGGACGCTTCAGCGAGCCGCAACTCCAGCTGTGAGGACGACTTGTTCGGCTGATCAGGGAGGCAGAAAGGCTGCCCGACCAGGACATGCAATGGGTCAGGATTGGACGTTCAATTTGCGCACCGGCACAGGGGGCATGACCGCGTTCAAAGTCGTTTTCCCCTGGTGTCTGTATCAAACCATGCCAGACTCGGTTCGCTTTTCGTATTTTTCTAAAAAGTGGTGCTGGCTGCCTCGCCCATGAAACAAGCCAGGGGCTGCAACAAGGTTAAGAACAGGCGAAAGAGAATTAAAGCATGTCGACGGGAAGTGGGGAGTCGACCTTTTTGGGAAGCTGGTTGTATTGACGTCGTGCTCTGAGGTCACAGGCTACCCTCAACCACAGTTTATGAGAGGGATGTTTTTTTCTTATTCTCAGATTTCTATGGATTATTCTTCTTATTAGAGGAAGAGTGAACTTTCCTGTGGAAAGCTATGGGAATAGTAACAAGTTTATTGTTGTACTGGTAGGAAAAGCGGTTTGCATGGTCCCATTAGATGGGTACCTGCGGTACCTCGGGGGCCGCCCGAAGTGAGAAAAAAATGAAAGACCGTTTTCTCAAGAGACGAGGAAAAGGTTGGTCGATAACCCGCAATTGTTTCCGAATGCGCTAGCGCGCGGGAAGTGCTCCCATTCGCCGCCACCCATGTTATTACGGGTGTACATCAGAGGAGATGAGGGGCCTTATGGAACCAACTTCCATTTAGATAAGACCCGTTACCGCGGTCCTGAGTAATTCCCGACCTAAAGCGTTGGGGACTTTGGTTATGGTACCTTGACGGCTTTTTTGACTGACAGATTGACACATTTGCCGAACTGTCAGAAAACCGACTTGCTTGGCAGTTGTCTCATGGGACTAGAGCCTTTCTCGAAAACACTTACTCAGGCGAAGAGAGAGAATTTCATTGCGACGGACATCATGTTAGTGGAGCTCGCGCAGCTCAATGGAGTCCTCTATACTTCACAGTAATCCAGGTTCAGGGATCATGACTTGACGAACTCTTGAGCTGTGGCAACCCTGATATTACCTATTGGCGGCACATTATTATTAACTCACCATTTAGCGCACAGCGCAAGCAACTTTCACTATAATACTTACTTAAGACTAGTATAGTTACAGTAATAAAGATATTAAGTTATATACTTGTATACTTATTTATATATATAGGTAAAATATATATTACTACTCTTTTTATAAAACCTTTATAGTTTTTCTTAAATTAAATTAAGTTTTCAATTTAATTTATTTCTAAGCTTTTTAGAATTTATATAGAAAAAGAAATATTTATTTACTTGAGTTAAAATTAATTAGCTTTTAAAGTATTTATTATAGTCTTTTTACTTAAGTAGAGAGAAAATGAAAAAATAGAGACTATATAAAGAATAATAAAAGATTTACTAAAATATATAAAGGTATAAATACTTCTATAAAATAAAGCTTAATTAATTCTCTTTATAGAAATACATTATATTGATTCTTTTATACGCCTAGTATTTAGTGGATTCTAATATTTCTTCTAATAAAGCTATAGAAAATTTATAATAGTAGTTAAGAAAGTATTATATTATTATTAATCTTAGGCTTATAATATAAAATGTGAATATTTACTCTAAGTTAATAGTTTTAATTAGAAGTATATTAAGTAAAACTCTTGACTTCTTATGTAGATTTATATAACTAAAGAATTATAATACTTTCATATTTAATTTAAAAAGACTATAAAGCTAACTTAATTAATTAATTAAAAAATAGCACTAAGACTTTCTTGAATTATATAGCAAAGTAAATAAATAAAAAGTAAATAATATTAATTACCTCAAGACTTTTTATTTATATAATTAATATTATATAGTAAACGAGTATAGCTTTAATAATTAGAATAATTATTTAAACTTAATTCTCTATAAATATAACTTTCTTTATTATTCATAAAGAACTTACTAGTAGTTAAAAGTATTTATAGGATAGAATAGTATTAAGTATATTTTAATTAGATTCATAGCTTTAAAGTTCTTTTTATAAATACTAAGATAAATATAATAGTTTCTTAAAAGATATACTATTAATCTTGAAATTCTAGTAATTTAAATTAAAAGTAATAAGTATTAAAAAGTAAGCTTAGAATAAAAAGAGTAGAAGTAATAAAATAGTACTAATAGAGTATAGTATAAACCTTTAATTTTAAATAAACTTCCTATTAATATTTATACTTAAATTAAATGAAATTTATATATTGAACTTAAGCTACCAGAATTGAGTTATAGTAGTATTATATATATTTTCATTCATTAATTAATTATAAGTAATAATCTAAACTCAGACTTAAAGTCCAATAAACTTTCTTCTTAGGTAAGTTAATTAAGTAGTCTAAAAAGAGGTTTTATAAAAGTAATAATAATAAGTATAAATAGTACTATATCTATGTTTTAAAATAATTAATAATATACGTAATTAGAAAGAATATAGGTTTATTATTTTAAGTTTAATTAGTACTTAACTATAGTATTTAATATAAGTGTTTTAAAATCTCTTTATATTATTATAATATAATTCAAAGTACACCTTAATTTATATTTATTCAAAGCTTTATAAATTTACTACTAATACTACTAATACTACTATAAAATATTTTTCCTACTTTCTTTTCCTAAGAGGTTTTAAGATTTTTATTTATATATATATAATAATTTCCCTATTTTTCCTTGATAAATTTTAGGTTTTTTATAATACTAATATAAAGTATAACTTATATATATACTATTTATACTTTATAGAGATGTATTAATATATAAAGTATAAACCTACCTATTATAATATAGAATAGTAATTTAAAAAAAGGCTATATATTAAAATTCTATATAAAATCAACTAATAAAGATAATTATATATAATATTATATAAAAATATTTTATAAATATAGCTCTACAATATAATATATATATATAGAGAGTATATAGTAATCCAAGCACTAGTAATCTAAATAGTAGCCGCTATTTTAACTTATTTTAGATCTATATTTTAGAATACTTAAGCCTTCTCCCTACTATAAGAGAGGCCTTTAGAACTTAGAAAAACATTATTAATAATAAATATTTCCCTATATTTCTATTTATATAATTTTCTATAAGAATAAATACTTATTTATACTTAAATTCCTTAAGTTTATTAAAATCCTTTAATCTTTAGTATATTTTAATTATAGAGACTTATTTATAATACTTCTTATAACTTATATATTAATTTTAATATAATCTATATAAAAAGCTAGTTAATATCATAAGATTTATTTTAAGAATAGCTTTTATAGTATGTTCTATATAATATTTATTATAATTAACTATAAATAGAACTCTAAAATAAAATAAAATAATTTTTCTACTTTTATTTTTTAAGTATCTTAATATTTATAAAGTAATAAGTAATACTATTATAAGAGAACTAAATAACTTTAAAAGAGAGATAATTAAAGTTTGAATTAAATTAATATTTAGTTAGCTTAAAAAGACAATGTAGTGTTCCTGCACTTTAATTAATATTTAAGCCCGATCACAAATCATAAATTTCAGGCTGAATTAGATTACTTTAGAACCCTGGCACATTGAGAATGCAAGATCCGTCAGTGGTGGATCAGGTTTTGAATCATTGGCGTTGCGATTGTATCAATTGCGTATGACCCCGTCAGGCTCAATACGATAACCTTCCAAAGTCAAATGACGTCCAGGTTTGCAATATATTGCCAACTCTTCCCGAACGGAATGTGGGTGGGTGCTCCTGTAATTGTGAGTAGCGTTAAATTAACGGAGTCATTTTATTATATTACCCGATCTAACCCAATTCGTTAGTTATGCCACCACCACCACAATCTATTATTACTCACAAGTACTAGTGTTTTGGGGTATAATCCACCTACTTAGTGGATCCTAATTATAACTAGGATCTACCCCCTAAATGCATCTTACCACAGTTATTATTATTATCCTCAATTAATACAAATTCAGCCAATTTCACCACAAAACTAATATTATTAAGAGACTAAAAGAATATTAGAAATTAGGGCCTAAACATTCAAAGAGTACTAACTACATATTCAGTAGTAATACCACAATAAGGGCGGATTTACCCTCTATAAAAAGAGGACCTCAAATTACAGCACTTAAATTAATATTATATATAACTAAGTAAGTAAGAGGGCCCTTATTACCACAAAGTAAAAAATAATAATAAAGTAGTACAACTACCACTTTACTAGGAAGATTTAGAAGTCCACATATAAGGGAGATTAATACTAGGCAATAATTAATAGCCACAAGCTTTATAATTACATTAGTATTACTAAAACTAAGCTTACTACTATTACTACTTTCCACTAGTTAAGTATAGATAAGGCTAATTTTACTATAAGGTCTAGGCTATTAAAAAGATTAATTTCTAAGGGTATTAAGAAGTTATTAGTGGGTAATAATATAACTATATAAGAGATTATAATTATATTATTAACTTAGGAAGGTATATTATTAATTAATTAAGATATTTAGAATATTTAATATTAATTAAGGGAGATAAAGTATAAGCTACTTATATTAACCTAGCTCTTTCTTAATACTTTAACTACTAAGTCTAATAATATTATATTTTACACAATTTATTATAGTACTAATAGTAAAATTAATGGGATTTTCTAAATATATAGATCTTACCTAGAGAAATTAAAAAATAACCCTAAACTATTAATAATAAATAATACTTATAAGGTATATAGTAGTTTATATTAGTAGATTATTTTAATGAAAAATTTTTACTAATTATATTATAGGTAAGTAAATTACTTTAATATATTACTCTTCTAAATTATTAGTTTAACCTCTATAAATACTACCTTTAATACTACTTTTTACCTTATATTAGAGGAGACAATAGGATTTTATTCATAGGTTTTATTATAATTAAAATCTCTACTTACTAATTATTAAATCCCTTATTTAGGTATAATTATTATTAATTTTAATATGGGTCTAAAGTAATTACTTATAGAGATTTTTCTAGCCTTAAAATAATAACTTTATATATAGTATATACTAAAAAACATGAATCTTAATATAAAAAAGAAATAAGAAGGTCCACATAATAATTTAACTACTAATAAGATTACTACTATTACTCTTAATAATAAGGAGTTATTACTAGAGGCCCAAAGTTATAAAGTTATAAATTATATTATAATAGAGGAGGCCTATTAGCCTAACCCCTCCCTACCCTAATTAGTATTTAATAAGAAAGTCTACTCTTATAACCCTAATAACCTTATTAAAATATAGAGGACTTATATTTATACCCCTATATAGGCTATATATAAAAAGAATTAGTAATTACTTATATATTAGTTTTTAAATTAACTAAGTAAGCCTTATTCTCTAGTACTTACTATATACTAATTTTTCTAATTATAATTAAGTACCTTAAAATAACCTATATTCTATAACTTTATAAGTTTATTAATTATAAAATTAAGGCCCTATATAATTATAGGTAGAGGAGTATATTATATACTAAATTCTCCTACTATAAGTTTAAATCCTACCTCTCTAACTACCTCATAAGTCTTAATACCCTCCATATAAAAATACATAATATAGTATAGAAAAAAGAGAAGGAGTATAATTAATGAGTTAGGTAGTTGTATTATTACTATTACTATTATAATAAATATTCTATACTTTAACCCCTTTTATTTAAGATTTTACTACCTACTCTTAACTTCCTATAAACCTAGTATATTATAATTAAAGAGGCCTTTAATTAATATAAAAACCTCCTACTCTATATAAGTACCTTTTTTAAGTAGTGGGGTTTACTCTATTACTATAATATATTAGGGTGGCTTTAAATAGGCTCTATAGAGGCTAGGATTTAAAAGGAGAAGGTTAACTACCACTAGTACCTTAATCTCAACTATATATATATTAGTCCCTTTATAAATAATTTTATATTAACTTTTATAATTAAATTTAATTAAACTTTAATAATTTATTCTTAAGGAGAACCCTAATATTATCTACTATAGCTAGGCCTATTACTATATTCTTAAAGACCCTATTAATAATAAGAGAGTATCCTAAGTTAACCTTAATAATACTATATATAACCCCTTAAACTAGGAGGTTTAGTAAGAGTAGGAGGCCTTATAAGTAAATATAGTAGTACTACTCTCAATAACTCTACCATCTACACACACATTAACTATAAGGTCAATAATAACAACACATAGTAGGGGTTAAGGCAGGGGGTCCCACTATTAATAACCCCAAAATAAAATTACTACTATATTATATAATCTTACTACTTAAATTAATACTATATAGGACTTTCAAACTTACTAATAATAAATATAATTATTTAAGGATTAATAGTAGCTTTAATATAAAGCCTAAGAAGTAGTATAATAATAGGAGGTAACTTTATAATAGTAATATTTAGTGGAGGTACATAATTAATTATTACTTAGCCAAGGATAATATAATTAGCCTATTCTACTACTAACTTATTTTAACTAAGGATCTCTATTATAATAATAGTTATATTTTTTTAATTATAATTATTTATATAATTAAACTTTTTTTAGTACTAAAAATAGCCCTATTTTTAAAAAATATAATTTTACTATGAAAACACATCTTTTTAACATAATTTACCAATATTACGACCCATAGTGTTTTCTGGGCTAAAAATAATAACAACGCGACCTAGTAGCATTAGAGCTGACTTAGTAATGGCCTCGTGGGTCGCGAATTTTAATAAATATACCTCGAACTTAGGGTACTTATATTTAAGTGGGTATTTAGTGTGTGGCTTAGTCCCGGAAGTTCGGCTAACATATTGGGTTTAGTTCGGGCAATATAATAAAACGACTCCGTCAATTTAACGCTACTCGTAATTATAGTTAAAGTACGCTGCAAAACTGGGATCTGGCACCCAAAAATGGACACTCGGATTTTACTCCATGTCACCTGTGCTTTGTTCGGCTTTGAGCCGCCTTCAGTTGCAATGGAACAAGAAAGAAAATAAGAAGCACAATCCGGATAGAGTCAGTCTCCGTCGCCCCATTGCCAGTTGTGGCGGTGTGAGAATCCAACACGGATGACGGGCAACAAGCATGGAGCCGAGATCAGATACCATCACTCAATGGTTAATTTCAATCCTTGCAATAAGATTAGAACCCGGCAGCCTGGCAAGGGGTGGCGCGCTTCTCCCAGGGGCCAGCACGGCCAGAAATCATGCCCCCCAAATGCGCTGGCTCCATTCAGACTGTTGATTCCGACGCAATTCCCCAAAGACGTGATGCCAAGACTTTGAAAGGGGATGGTGCCAAGACTGGACATTTGCCAAGACTTTTTTTTGGAGTCCCAACTTCGGCGTACGAATGAATGCTCTGCATTCGAAACCGAGGTTGCCGACCAATTCATTTGAGCGCGACACTGCAGATCGCGTTTGGATCTTCGAACTTCTGCTCAACGCGCATGCTCATGATGCTGTTTTTTTTTTCCTCCAAACGCCAACGGGCACCGGAGCACCGAGTTTGAGATTCATCGGGCTGCCCCGGATCTTCCGCGAGACCTCCCGTCTGAAGCCAAGGCCGACGAAAGAAAAGGCGCCCGGATCCGCTTACCAGGGTCGGAAGCGCCCGGCCAGAGAATGCAACGGAGGGTCTCCCGAAGTGGATAAAGTCCTTCCATGCGGTCCCCCACCCCGAAATTGCGCCCCAAACACGGGAGCAAGCATCGGTCAATGTGCAAAGTGGACGCCGCATTCTAGCTCAAACATTGGATTCGGCCGCCAACGTGCCTTTGCCTAACAATGAAACTCTCTCGGGGTCGCATTGAGATCAACGAGATACACGGCGATAGCATATTATGCCGTCCTCAGTTTCGCCGAGTTGCGAAGTCCCACTCACCAATAGTAATTTTTGCTGTAAATAGCTTGCCAACAGCACTAGACAGAACTCAGCACAGTTAATTCATAGAACAATTATATATGGAATTATTTGGAACTGGAAATATATATATATATATATATATATATATTAAAGAGTTATCTTTTTATCTTTGTGTATTTAATTATTAGATTTAGTCTAATACTTTATTTTCTTTTTTCTTATTTAATCTTTTATTTTATAATTATTAAAGTATTTAAGTATAGCTTTAAGTATACTTAGTTATATTATTTTATAAATAAAAATAATATAAATTATATCTATTAGAAAACATTCATAGCTTTTATTAAAAAATACTATATTTTAAAGTAGATTAAATATTAAAAGCTTTATTAAGTTATAATAAAAGAGTTAAAGAGAGCTACTTATAATTAGTACTTTAATTAAGTATATAATACTTAAATAATTAGTTTACTTTATAAAGCTTTTCTTACAATAATTTAGTACTTTAATATATATAATAAAAGATCTTTATAATTTAAATATTATATATAAATAGAATACTTTATAACTTATTTCTATAACTTTAAGTTATTTAATATAATTTATAGTACTTATAATATTATATAAGTCTTTTAATCTAAGGTTTTATTTATAATTATTCTTATATTATAGTTATAATTAAGATTCATTTATTTTAAATATAAAAGAGACTTTATTTATATTAGTATAAAATTACTAAGTAATTTAATAAAGCTAGATTTACTTATATAAATACTTTATTATAAGTATATAGCTTTTATATATTTAAGTAAACTAGTTTTAGTACCCCTAAATTACATATATATAGAATAAGATATAATTTACTTTAAAATACTAGTTATTACTTTATTTATAGAACGTTAACCTTTAGAATATAAGTCTTAGTTATAATATAAATATTCTTTGAAAAATAATCCTATATAGTCTATATAAACTTCTATTAAATATATTATAAGAGTACTTATATTTAATACTTATGTAGGACTCACTATACCGACTAGATCTAGTTACTTCTGTAGTAGAGACAATAGGTCTACTGTATTCGAAGTGGTATGAAGTGGGTTGATTAAGATGAAGTTATCTAGAGAGGGAGGCCTTGGAGGAAGGAGTGATATCCGGTCGAGAAGGGTCACGTGCAGTCACGTGTGGATCACGTGACTGCCTGCGTGACCGCCGGAGTATCCGCTCCGAAGCCTCAGATCCAAATGGGATCCGGCGTATGGGCGAATATCCCAACAACTTATATAGAGACTTAGTAATTAAGTCTCTTCTTTGTTATATTTTATATAAGTAATTTATTATAAAACCCTTTGAAATAATTATAATATTCTATATTTTATTTTATCTTTTCTTTATATTAAAGATATAATAGTTACTATAGTTAATTATTCTTTTTAATAAGTTACTTATTATTTTAAATACTTTATATTAAAACCTTATAAGCTTTTTAAGTTTTATTCTAAAATAATACTTAAATAAGTTTTAGTAAGAATAGAAGAGTATTTATAACTTACTTCTTTTTAAAGTTATTTAATATAATTAATAGCTTGTATATCTTTATTAAAATGAAACTTCTTACTCTTAAATTAACTTAATAATAAATAATAAGAAACTATATAATTAACTATATATAACTTAATTTTTTATAATTATAATAAGTAATTAAGTTTTTAAGTACTTTTAACTTTGATAGTTATATATTTATATATTACTAATTTTAATATAGTTTATTATATTTAAATAAATTAGAGATTTTAAATTAAACTAAAAGAAAGATATAAAGATTATAAAAAGAGACTATATATGCATTAATAAATAAATAAATAATAATTAAGAAAAATTTAAATTCTTTTTATTACTAGTATTAAATTTTATATAAACTAATACTAAGGAATAGTGGCGGCCACACCTCAAGGCTCGAATATATTGCCTTCTATGCGTGAATGCCATCCAAGCAACAGCCTTGTTCCACTTTTACAACTCTGGGAAGTAGCCGTCGGGATGATCTGAATTGTTGTTCAGATGGATTTCGTGACAGCCTCGCCCCGGGACCCATTCTCAACGCTGATTTCCAGTTGATGGATAATTATTTCCGTTGGTCCCTTGCATTCTCATGATGGCACCGTTCCCTTGTGTTAGCGTGATGGGTCTGTATTGGGGCATGGTTTTCAGCAACGGAATATTTGGGTTGGATTTGTATATCCAACATCTCCGATTCTGATTTTCCAGAAATTAGAAATCACTGCTGGTTCTCCAAGGATAACAAAGGGGCCAAGATGCTCCACGCTGAGCAGAATGCTACGGGCAGAAGGCGATGGGGACGCAGCAAGGCCGTTCGGAGACTAATTCCGCCAGAGATGAAATGGCTGGTGGGAATTACCTCCCGATGGCTCGCAGACTTCACCTCATCAAAACATCCAGAAATACCTCGGCTCATGAGGAGCCTTCACCGCAAACTCAGCAGCATCGCAGACAGTGAGCGATACGCCCAGACTTCTCTTTTTCCCAGCGAATCCGCGAGCTCCTATTGTCATCACACGACAATCCGAGGAACTTGTCCAGACAGTGGTTAGTATTGCAGAGCGTAGCCGCCGCACGTGTTACAGAAGTTGTGGTCTATCATCCGATGATTTCGATAAAATCTGTGGCAAGCATTGCCCCCCCCCCCCCCCCCCCCCCAGGACCTTTCACTCCCATCTCCACAGTCCCAACAAATCGCACCCGCATGAGACGGACTACGAGCCCACCGCGGCACTGGTATCAAAAGTGGATTCTGCGAGCGGGCGCCTCGCCTCTCTGCCCCGCGGCTCTCATCCTGCAGCTATCACAGACGGGTGAGTATTCTCAGCAGGGGATGGTCCCCATCCTCTAATTTGTATCTTGATATTCTACAGGCTGAGTAGACGATAGCTCTCCGTGGTGACACTGGCTGGAACCTTGCAGACTACATTGGCGGAGGAACACTCCGACTCGGGGTTGTACGCTAGATGAAATAACCAGCCTAGAAGACTTCCTTGGTCATTTGGATAAATCCCATGCAGGCTGTAGGGAATATTTGCCGGAGCAGCTAGAACTCCCGGCATTTCGCTAGGGATAATACGGAAATTCGTCTAACCCGCTGATTCCTTCGGCCATCTGCCGTCTTCTACCTGACCGCTTCTCTGAGAAATGAGACGTGTTCTCACAGTCACTCGCGGTTCAAAATTTTCGTAGTGATAACAACCAATTGCTACAACTCTTGAGGGTGACTTATGCGCGGTTTCAAGCCATAAACACTTAATGGCTTCGTCCTCAGTCCGACCGTCTCACATGCCCTGGCTTCAATGCCGAGATGGCTTAGGCAACTGTAAGCCTAGCGTCGGTCGATGTAGTCTCCTTTCTTCTTTCCGACAACTGTTAAGTATCCTGAGAATCCTCATTCAAAGAACCGACCACAATATTAGAGACAAGGCGCTTTGGGGTGATGTAGAATCTGATTTTGGATTAGTTTTGTGACCGCCTTGGTATAACGAAGCTCGACCGTTTTCACGCAGAACTTGCCACGTGCTTGGGTGAAAGCTTCAATTGATTGACAGACCTAAATCCCTGCACCTAGATTGATACGGTCTATTGGAACGGGCGTCAGTCTATGGTTTTGAGAATAGTTTTGTGGCAGCGATCTCCAAACCCCATCCGAGGTTTTCTCTTTGGCCCAAATGGTTTCCATAGGTTCACGAGAGAGAATCGGCGGTATCGTTCAGATATCTCCAGAATACCCAGTCTTCTAACTTTAGCTCTGATAAGTGACGACCACCACTCGATCATCCCATACAACTGAAACCCTTAAGCCAGAGACAAGAGCCGACCCGACTCCATGAATGGAATCTGGGTGCTAACCTGAAGAGAGCGAGACCGCCAAGCGAGGTGACTGTTTCTAGAGCCACAATTCGCCGCTAACCTAATCCAACTTCATTTCGCCTTTTTGACAACCCGGCCACGTCATATCGAGGCCAAGCAGACCAAAATCTGACACTCTTCACTCCGGCGCACTCTCAGCAGCAGAAAGCCTAATTTAGATCGAACTCGAAGAGGCAAGTCATCTTGATCGCCTCCCGAACAAGCTGATGGAAATGATCATCATTCAAGTGTCGACCTTCAACACGAGAGGTGACATAGTACGTCTTAGTGTGTTGTGAAAGAGATTGCACCACATGGTGGCGGGTTGCCAGAAGACGGAATTCAAAGTCTGGGTTCGCATGAACTACAAGAAGGAATTTGGTTCTGGCCACAAGTGACAAGAGGCACCTGGCCGGAATTGGTTCCAGAATATGTTTTCAGAGAGAAGCTGGCCAAAGATTTGGGGCCCCATCACCCTGATGCCGGGCCTGAGGGATGCCTTGTTCGATCAAATAAGGCGTGACTTGGCTATATCACTTAGATCAAGGCACGGAGAAGCTTCTGTTCTCTCCGTTCAACCCCAACCCTATGGTGTATATCAAGGTATCCCGACTAAGTTGTCCAAAATTCAGTAAATCTGCCAAAAAAGAATACATTATACTGGGAATTTGCTGGTTGTCTCCACCCAAATACTACTCCGGCCCTCGCTTCTCTTTTCTATGGGTAGCTATTGTCTTAAAGTTAAGGTAGTTTATATTGACCAATAGATAATAACTGTCCCAGTTCACTACCTTAGATACTTTACAATATTACCAAGCTTCATATCACGAAGTTAAGGCAAGACTACAGCATAACCTTATTCCAGTTTCAAATGGTTGCAAAACCCTCCCCTGCCTATCATTGACTACTTGTAAGCAAGGCCAGGCTAGATCAGAATATAATAAATTCAAAGCTATATTTATCAAGATTTATCAAATAGAATACTCCATACAATGGTTAGAGGATAAGCGACCTAATTCAAATTCACCACTAAATTTATCTGTATTTATTTCTACCTAATGCGTTAACAGTATTCTTTTTGTTTCACATGACAGCGCACAGCAATCCAACAGGCATACTTCTTCATCGCCGGCTCATCGCGACTCCACCGCCCGAGCATCTACAGCATTACCCTTCAAAGACTAATCCATGTGATGTTACCCCTCTTCTAAATCTCGCATTGAGCCAAAAAAAGTGCAATCAACAATACACAGGCATAACCAACGACAACGACGGCGACTACTGACCCCCAGCTGTCCTCCCCCCTCTTCCAACTATTACCCCTGGAAATCCGCCAACGCATCTACGCATTCCACCCGTCCTTCGACCCCGCCGACTTCGCCGACACCCTGCGACTGATGCACACGTACCCGGGCCCCTCGCAGCAGTGCCGCGGAGCCCCGCTACCGCGATGATGCTCACCTGCAAGCTCGCCTACGTGGACACGGCCCGCTCTGGCTTGAGCGTCTGCGGCGGCTCGTCCTGGTCGTCGACATGGAGCACGCCAACTGGAACCCGTGGCTGGCGCTGTTCGCCGAGGTGGGGACCCGCGCGGCGGAGCGGCTGGAACACCTCGTCGTCGACTGGGCGCCGCGGCCGGTTGCCATTGGGGCACTGGTTGCTTGGCAGGCGAGGCAGCATTAGAGCAAAGCGGGCGAGTTCTCCTCCGGGCTGTGGGCGCCATGGCTCGGCTGCGGACGGTGCTGCTATGTGGCATGGTGCCTGACGCGTGGAGGGCCGAGATTGAGCGGCAGCGGCCCGGGGTTCGCGTCAAGTGTTGCCCGTTCCGGTGGTGGAGGCAGCCCGGCCTCAAGTACGGACGGGACCGGGACGCCACGCCGACGCATACATATCTATCAGAATATGGAACCACCAGACAACGTCCATATCATCGATATCATTGCTCCCACTAGTCATTTTAGAATCAACCCAGCCTGCACGAGCTACATCTATCTAAAATCCAGAAAATGTACCCTTCTGTTTCTATCTATCTATAGGTGAAGGTTGGATAGTATAGAAGCTCAATAGCAGTGGGTAAGGCTATGTGGCCAATGGGATTTCATGCCACGCACAACAGCCTCGCCTAGCTTCTGACTACGTCACTAGTTGGGAAAGGAATAAGGCATTATCAAGTGTTTGTTTCTTATAATATCTATAAGATGTCTAAGAACAGAGTCCATAAAGCTTCGGGACAGCCCTATGCCCGAAACCCCGTAAACGACCGTTTTCGATGTGCAATTTTTTTTCCCCACCTTCGGAGAACGACAAAAGAGGCAACGTCTTCATCCCAGATGTACTCTTCTTCATGCAGTTGCGGGGTCGATATGATTGTCCTCGATGAATTCAGGAAGTGTTGCGAGCACTTTGTGTGGAATAGCGCTACTGCAATGATGTAGTTGGCCGAGCCGCAGTTGACAATACAAACACGCATGTCAATGCAACATGAGATCTCGAAGATGATAAGACGGAGATGTGGACGTATAGGATTTGGATCCGGATATTTTGCCAATTCCAGGTGGAGTGAATGAGTGGGAACGCTAGTGTTGGTTCACAGCGTCTCCTCGGTCTGTCTTGTTTCCCCTCACGCTTTCGTGTCTTTCCCCCGTACTCATCTACATCTCGCCACGCCTTCCTTCCTCTGGATTTTATGTGCTCATAGCAATTCTCAACTACCACCTCGTCTCGATCCAACATGGCAGGGCAGCGCGCTGCCATGAGGTCTCCCGTGGGATCACCTCCCAAGTCACCTGAGGCTGCGACGCCGGGTGCCGCATCCCCCGCTCCTGATCAAGCGCCCGAGGCGACGATTGAGGCAAACGATGCGCCGGCTGATGAAGGAGACGGACATTCCACAGCTTCCGACACCAGCTCTAACGCCACGGCTTCGTTATCGTCTTCTGTTCGAGACTTCAACTTTGAGAACAAGCGACGCTACCACAAATACAAGGAAGGGCGGTATGCCTTTCCTAATGATGACGCGGAACAAGAGCGAGAGGATATGAAGCACAGCATGGTAGTCACACTATGCGGGGGGGCATTGCATAGCGCACCCCTCGAGAACCCGCAGAAGATCCTTGATATCGGTACCGGAACTGGGATCTGGGCTATTGACAGTGCGTTGTTCACACCGATGCTTGTATCGCCTTCGAACACCCAGAACTGATCGCCCTTGCTACCAGTGGGCGATGAGTACCCTGAAGCTCAAGTCACGGGTATTGATTTGAGCCCGATCCAACCGGCATACGTACCGCCGAACGTTGCATTCATCGTGGACGATGCCGAGGCGGGGTGGCTCTACGCAGATGACTCGATTGACTACGTTCACGTTCGGAACATGGGCGCGGCGATCAGAAATTGGGAAGAGCTGTTGGCGCAGGCGTATAGGTACTTTTGTCTTTTTCGTTATGTGTCGTGTGCCGTCTGTCCTCGGTGCTGACTACGATAGGGTGCTCAAACCGGGTGGGTGGATCGAACTCCAAGAGATGAAGTGGAACTTCAACTGCGACGATGGCACGATGGGACCCGATTACGCACTCACCAAGATGATGAAGTTGGTCTGGGAAGGCCTCGGGGAGTTCAGGATCGAGGCTGATGTAGCTGATACTAATCCTCGGCGCTTGCAGGATGCCGGATTCGTTCATCAAGTCCACGATGTCGTGAAAGTGCCGGTGGGAGAGTGGCCCAGAAGAAAGGATTTGAGCAAGATCGGAGCCTACTGCAAAGCCGTTCTCTATGATGGCATCCACGCGGTCACGATCGGTCCCTTGACTAGAGGTCTAGGGTGGACTCCTGATGAGGTCGAGGTATTCTTGGTTGACGTGCGCAAGGACTTGCTGGACAGTTCGATTCATTCTTATGTGTACTACCATTCGCTTGCGGGCCAGAAACCAAAAGAGGAGAAAGCATGAGACAGAACGTCCACAACTCTCGATTGCTGGCCATAGTGTCAGCTTATGGCTTGGAAACGTGATAGGTTGGGCAAGACATCTTGATAAACACGAAAGTATAAAGACTGCCTGCTTCAAAATCAACACGCGAACGTTGGAACAGAGGCATGAACTCCCTAATTTTCTCTGCCCTCCGAAGATGTGGCTGAGACAAGATAGGAGCTCGGGGCGTTGTGTGGTCTTGAATATAGGGACGCGATTGGGTGTTGTAGGTGGTTCGTGGCGCACCGGGGAAACAAGCTCCTGGCTCTGGGATTCGGACACTAAAGAAACCTGTGCTGCCGCTACAGGAACACGGGAATGTTCTCAAGCCACCGACCGTGATTATCCTCTCGCCACGTGTCTAGCACGGTGTCGATCCTCCAACGCGAAACCTCATGCCTAGCGCTGTGGTCTAATCTCATCTTCAGACAATGAAGCTCTCGTGGTAACTTGGCCGTGTCTTTCCAGGCCCTCCTACAGACCTATAGAATACCTGGCTCTAGATATCTTGGCAGAATGAGCTTTTCCAAGTCAAAGGCCTGCCTGTTGGTCCTGTCACTGACACCAGCCTACAATCAAGTAGGCCGAGGCCGCATTCGGCTTCCTGAGGCAGTTCAAGTGGCGGCAGACTCGTCAGTAGTAGTCGCTGATACTGCAGCCAGCAGTGGCACCTCCACGTCGGTCTCGTATCCGCGCGTGTACGGAGAGGCGATTGCTTCCTTCTTCCTTGCACGTTCTCTTGCCGACTGCCCGTCCATGCCCGAACCCCTTCGTGGGTCAAATTTGCGGGCGTTCCCCAATGTATGACCGATGATGATCTCACAAAGGCGGGTCATCTCCGCCCCCGGCCCCTCCCCCCGTGGCCGCGACGGACCTCGTCCGCATTTTCACGCCGCGGACATTCTGTCGGCGTTTCATGCAGTATGCAAATCGCAATTCTTTACTACCTCAGCAAGATCAAGCGAGTCCTGCTCACCGAGACATCGAGACGCCAGACGGTACCGGATCGACACACAAAGCGAAAAGATTGAATCAGATAGTTCTTTTTGAATTCGTGTCATTATCCGGGGGCATATCGCATTCATTATACGCCTACGTCTTTTGCTTCATTCGTCGGACGCTCCCAGCACCCGTCTTGTTTACGTCACAATCTAAACATCGTTCCTCTTCTCGTTGTGCACCGCCACGCCCTGAACGCCCTCGGCAGCCTCCTGCTTCTCGTTGAGGATGATGTCGCGCGCGTCGGCGTCCTCGTTGCCGTGGAGACCGATCCTGTACCAGGGGAGCTCGAAGAGGTTGTTCATCGACTCCAGGGACCTTCCGGCGGTCTCGGGGACGAAGAACCACACCCAGATGCCGCCGACGATGGTGATGGCGGCGAAGGACCAGAAGGTGCCCATGGGAGAGATGCCGCCGTTGTCGGTGGAGAGCAGCATGTTGGGGACGGCGCGGCTGTTTCCGTACTGGTTGGCGAAGTGGAGGGTCATGGCCCAGGAGGTGGCGAGGGCGCGGACGCGGAGGGGGAACAGCTCGGCAGTGAGGAGGTACTGCATGGAGTTCCAGCCGAGAGCCCAGCCGAAGCCGGAGATGTAGATCATGGCGATGGCGCCGCGGCTCACGCCGACGAGGTGGTCGGGGAGCTTGAAGCTGTCGTCGATGCCCAGACGGGGGACGTGGGTGAGGAAGCCGGCGACGTAGACCATGGCGATGGCCTGCAGGGTGATACCGGTGAGGAGGGCACGCTTGCGGCCAATGACGTCGACCAAGAACAGCGCGCAGAGGATGGCGGCGGTAAGCTTGACGACGCCGAAGACGGCGGTGATGAGCAGCGACTCGTTTTGACCGGTGATGCCGAGGATCTTGAACAGGTCGGGGGCGTAGAGGGTGATGCTGCCGGCCCCCGACCATTGAGAGAGCAGCTGGACCATGGTGCTGAGGTAGAGACGGTACAGGTTGCTGGGGACGAGGAAGAGCTCCTTGACCTTGCCGTACCAGGTGGCGCCCTTGGAGGCCTCGAGCTCCTCCTGGTGAGCGGCGTGGATGCTGTAGATCTCGCGGGTGACATATTCGTGGTCCACCGGGAGGTGACGCAGGTGGGCCATGGTCTCGGTGGCCTGCTCGAGCTTGCCCTGCTTGACGAGGAAGCGGGGAGACTCGAACTGGAAGAAGGTGAGGACGAAGATGATGCCGGCGAACATGATGTGCAGCGAGGTGGGCACGAGCCAGCGGTTGTGGGTGTTGTCGCCGAGGTTGACCTGGCAGCCGTAGTTCGTGAAGTAGGCCAGCACGATGCCGAGATAGACGAAGCCGGTGAAGACGCAGGTGCACAGGCCGCGGACGGAGGCGGGGGCGATCTCGGCGAGGTAGACGGGACCGACGACGGGCGTCTGGCCGACACCGATACCGGCGATGAAGCGACCGGCGTAGACGGCGCCGAGGTGTCCGTTGTTGGCCATGAAGATGGCGATGCCGATGACCCAAACGACGCAGAGCTGACGGGTAGCCCAGATGCGGCCGATCTTGTCGCAAATGACGAAGGCGCTATGGTCCGTCGGTGTTAGTCGAGCAGGCAGCGAGGTCGGGTTACTCGAGGAAAGGGGCTTACATGAGAGCACCGGCGACGGAACCGAGCTGGACCATGGCGGAGACGTTGGCCTTGATGTTGGTCTTCTCGACCTCGCTGTATTGGTCGTAGTGGATGAAGCGCTGGAAGTCCTTGGAGCCGAAGGCGCCGGAGATGAGACCTTCATCGACACCTCGGGCGGCGCCCATGAGGCCGAAGGAGACGACCGCGAACCATAGTCGCCAGTTGAATACGCCCTTGGGCTCTCCAAGCTCGCCGAGCTTGAAGATGTTGATGGGTTTCTTGACACCGCCTCCAGCCATTTTGGAAGCTGTTCCTTTTTTTTTTGTGTGTTTTTTTCTTGTGCTCACACGGGAAGAGTCGGTGACGGGCTATGGAAAAGAGACAAGAGGGGAGGGGTGATGAGGATGAGATGAACACGACGGTTGAGGAACAAGAAACCCGTACGAGAGGGTGTGAGAGGGTTGGTATTAATACCCAGGAAGATCTGGGAAGGAACGGGAAGGGATCAGAGGAAGTATATCTTACATGAATAACCCAGATCACAAATGCAGACTATCATAGTACACGCGCGCGCGCTCACATAAACACACACACACACACACACACACACACACACACACATACACACACACGACTGGATTCCCCGCTCTCTGCAGACATTGTGACAGCCAGCAGTCAATGCGACCCCGTGGGAAAAAGGGTCGAGGACACTGGCCGGCCGACCAATCGCTCATCTTCCGATCCACCATGATGAAAAATAGCGAGGGCAAGAACGAATGGGTGCTGTCCTTGCTACGAAACTAGGCAAGGATGGCTCGAGATGAAGGCATGGGGGATGAGCATGGAGATGCGTGGGGAAGAAAGAAAGGCGACGGCCCTGGTGCGTGACACACTAGTGGGCTGCAGCTTGTCCCCATCCATATCCGGCCGTCTTACCCGGCGCCGACGGGTTTGGGGTAGTCAGGGAAGAGGGAGTGAGTCGGGGGTGCTGGGTAGTCGGCATGTTCTCCGCTATCTGTCATTGTTCACATTGCTGGACGCGTAACTTCTGAGTGAGGCTTGGTTCTTCTTCTCGGCGCTTCCTACCAGCATCTCGCAGATTCTTATCCACAGTGACACGCATGCAGTATGCAACATGCACCGCTGCTCGAGTTACTGAAGTGGCAGACGGACTCTAGATTTATTAATGGCAACAGGCTTTCAATGTTCAGAAGTTGGCTCCGAAAGTTGAGACGACGGGAAAAAATGAACTGTCTCTTGACTTCAGATGCTCGTATGCAACTCTGGGATACTCCATGGTACTTACTGCGGTTGCGGGCCAAAGTAAGACGTCCGTATCAGGTTTCTGTGGCTTTGCAAGACCAGTATATCCATCGATGGCAAGTGAGATACCAGCCAGTTACAGCAAATATTCATTATGTCCAGTGGGGCCTTGGTCCCCACGACACCAGTGCCGGTGCTTTTACGAGTCTACACAGAGACTGATAATGACCTTCACACGGCCGGAGAGAAAGGGGGGGGGGGGGTTATCAGTGTATTACATCACTCGGCTGTTCACTTACCCTTCACACCGAAGTAACAGCGACCATCGCTCCGTACGTCAAGACTGATAATGCTCGTAAATTTTCACATTTACTTCATGGAGTCGCGACCAGCAGCCCGAGACCCAAAGGCTCCCGCAAAGTTCTCGTGATGCAGCACACCAAGAGAGAATACCACGGAGCCTAGCTTGCAGTAGTCCCTTAACCGAACTGCAACTCGTCGCCCAAAACAGCAACGCTGCTGACGGGTTTTGGGGCGCTTTCCGGAGTCGGGCGTTGCGAAATCCGGCTCAGTGGTCGTGTGAAACGGACAAGACCGCCTCAAGGCTTGTCTGTACCGGGCAGGATAGTCTTTCGCGTCGCTGGAATGGACCAAGAGTCTGGCGCAGTACGATCCTCAGGAATGGGACTGCCAAGTACGCAGCCAAGTCGGGATGCCTTACGTTAGGGTGCGGCATCCAAAGAAGCATCCCTGTTCGCGGGCGGGAGGTAGCTCCGCATTCTCCGCGCTTTGGAAATTCGGAGACGACCACTTTCCCCGCAACGCCCCCTGGTTCCCCCAAAGGTATTGTGAAAGTATATATGACTCTGGCCCTTGCTATTCGTAGTTAGTGTTAGAATTTCCGAGCTAAAGAGCCTAATTACCGAAGTAGGCAAATCCTGGGGCGGTGGGGATGTATGTGCAGCTCCGTGACAAACAAACAGGGACGGTACGGTAATAATTGCCGTGTTATGACTCGTTCCGGTTTTTGCTGACCCAGATGTTGAGGAGAGGCGGGAGAAACAGGCCAGATACGACGGCTTCGCACAAGGCCCAACGTCTTCGGATGAGTCCTTGACCAGTTTTATGTGGAGCCCTGAGTGCGTCACCAGCCCGATGCAGGAATTCGTCCCGGTCTGATTCGCGCGTGAATGACAAAAGTTCGCACTTCGCAGCCCGCCGTTGACCGGGGTGGACCAAGCCGGGGCCACATTGGGACTAAGTCGACGGGGCTCGCCCGCGCGTGCAACTGCCGCTCGGCCATCTTCCGTGAGGCGACTGCCCGTCTGCCACCTCAAATCGAGTCATACTGGCGGTAACCCCTCGTATCATTTCTCCGGTTATTCTTGCAATGTAACATGGGAGAAGGAAAAAAAAAAAGAACAGACGACAAGGCCAGGCCAGGCCAGGCCCGGCCCAACGGCCCTCGGCCGAATTGGCCTCTCACAGTCCAATTCCACGGCCCCAGAGACATCTCCTTCCCCTCAATCTCGAAAGTGACCCCGTAGTTTAAGCTTACATGCGGCCTCGACCAACCAGGACCGCGATGATTGCGAAGTGAGTACGCCGGTGATTCGTGAGCAGGTTGCTCGAGGATGTCCGAGACACGTATCCCCCATTTCCCATCTCCCACTTCCCGACCCTGTCCCGTCCGCCCCGAAATAACTCCCCAGGTCGCCTATGTTGACCTATCTCTAACCCCAAGGTCTGCACGGCAAAGCTTCCTTTCATGGAGAATGTGTAGGGAACAAGACTGGAGGGGGAATATCTAAGCGCCGCTCAACTCCCACTCCCACGCGAGGACGCACGCATGCACACACACACACACACACACATACCCAGTGGCCCGCCTTCCCTCATCAATAGGTACAAAAGTTCCGTTCCGTTGAACCGCCCTGGGGCCAGGCACGTAATTCGCAGTTTGTCAGCCATGCAACCTGAACATCATACGATGTCCAAGATTTTGGGAGCCAACGTCGGTCACATGGTTCACTGAAAACTTGTAAAATATCACTCATCACATTCTGTCAGGAAGTGGTGCTCACCGACGTCGGAGCCTGCATAGACAGCGAGGCCACGGAAATTTGCCCACCCCAAACCTTATTCTATGCGCATCACGCGGTCAACCTAATTTTTTTTTCCTTTTTTTTCTTTACCTTTTTTTTTTTAACCTCGCGCTGCTGTTTACGTAGTCGTATTTCCCCTGGCACCAGTCAGTAACTCAGTTTCTCATACTCGCTTTGCTACTGCGACTCGCGCTCCGTTGCGCCGGCCCCGAGCTTGTCCGTGGCGCATCTGCCCTCCTCGAGCATGCGCGCGCAGTCCGTCTCCGTCTCCGCCTCTCCCGTGGCGTCGTCCTCGAAACCGTCGCGTTCGTACAGCCCGAGCCACTTGGTCTCGGTGCACAGTTTCCAGTGGCTCTCCCCGTAGAACTCGACCCATTCCCGGGCGAAGTCGGCGTCGAAGATCCTCATCAGAAGCATCTGGTGGGGGTCTTCGTCGACGCCGCACGTCTCGCACGGGGCCAGCGAGGTGGAGTGGCTCTCGTCGTCCTCGGAGAGCAGGGTGAGGATCCGGCCGCACGAGCCGAAGAAGCAGATGCACGGCTCCGTGGCGTCGGGGCAGACCTGACGACGCGACACCACCACGTGCGCGCCCTTGCACCCCTTTCGCGAGCGGCCTTCGACGGCGGCCGTGCAAGATGCCGAGGCGATCCACTGGATGCACATGTTTTTCTTTTTTTCTTAAAAACAAAAAAAACTTTGCTTACGGTTTTGGTAGCGGGGAATTGCGGTTCTCAGCTGGGGATGCCTTGTCGATGTAATGTTACTATTGCGGTTTCTGTGTCGTAGCCGAGATATGATGCGAGCCTTTGGTTGCGGGTTCTGGTTCAGCAGGGGAGGGATAGCAGTCGGTTTAGGTTGACTAAATACCAAGAGGCAGGGTGAATCATCGTCCTCGGTGACAATCACTTTGTTCATGATGTTCTCCGGTCATCAAAGTCATTGTGGTACGTGCATCGACTGTGGGAACGTGCAACTGGTTTGTTCTCTGCAACTTCCAATTGTTCGGCATTTTTTCACAAAACTCAACAGCGTATGTTGTCTTTGTTATCCAAGAATGCTTCTTTCATATACTACCGAGTTGTGAAGAAAACGAGTCGAACCAACCCTTTTCTTTCTCATCAGATGAATGAAAACATGACGGTGGATTCAAGGACGTTTATAAAAGCATGCCAAGGCCGTCCTTGGCAGTCAACGTTCAAGCCCCTCCAAGCCCCTCCAAGCCTCTTGGCACCGTACAGACGGGTCCAGCCAGAGCCTCAACTCACCCAACCCCACAAAACCCATATCATAAGCTAGCTACCTAAGGTACGTAGTCCAAGTTATACTTGCTGCGTCGATGGAAGCATGGCCGGAAGGATTCAACGGGCATATTTTTAACCTAATCTTGAGTCCCAGAGACTTGGGTCGAGAGACCCGTGCCGCATAGCCGTGGCAGGTGTCCATCCCGTGCGCCGTCGGAACACATGTCCCCCTCCCCTCCCCAAAGGACTTGTTCCCCGCGTCAGATTCACCAACCCGACAAAGATATGTCCCGTCAGAACAGGCCGAGTGACTCCGAATCAGGAAACATCGACCCCCGTCAGTCCTGGTCGGGCCTGAAATCTTCCCCTGGGGGCCAATAATGGCGTTAGGAGTCGGCAGTGACCGAAGCACGGCAACGTCCCCTACCGGCCGTGCCGTCTCCCATTGACCCGAACATGATAGGTAGGATATGACCTCTCTCCAGCTTCACGGCAGCAACGCCGTACACCCCCCTGAACTTCTTCTTCTCAGACCCCTTACCCTCCCCCAACTTTCCCCAACTCCCCCAAAAGAAGACCGACCCTTCGCACTCTCCGTCCTCTCGTCGTCGTACCCCGCAAAATGGGTGCACCAGTTTCTCCACCGCCAACTGCGCCTACTTCCTGCCCGTCCCCGGCGAGCGTCGGACGCAGCGACGGCGTTGGCTGAGCTGCAGAGAGAGAGATTGCACTCAAACCACCATTCTTGGCGTGCCATCTGGCGGTCCTTGTAATCCATATTCAAAGGTGAGTCTGCTATCTATCAGCTTAGTGACCCAAAATCAAGGGGTCTCTAACAGCTAATGCTTAGCTCTTCGCCAGGCTGAACATCGCGATAGGCCGCCATTCCTAGGGTTAGGCTTCTCGACGAGAAACCTGTAATCGCGCTTCAATTCTATCAGTAACGTATTCGCAGAATCCTAGACATGAGTCAATATCATCGTTTCAAACGCACTTAGGTCTGCAGGCATGATTGATTCTCTGTTCCCCCGTAAGTAAAGCCTACTTTCATCATTGCCAACTCGTGATTTCTTTTTCTTCACCACAAACTTCTGGAAATAAACCATAATAGCTAACGTTGTTTAAGGTGACACCAAAAGTGTTTGTTCGAATGATGTCCTCGAGCACATGCCCCCCTGCCCACCGGTGCTTTCGCGAGTGCAAAGACTTCAACCTGGTCTTTCAAGGGCAGTCGAACGAACCCTTCCTCCAAGATTCCTATGAAGTACCTCAAAACAATTCTTTCGACACGATATGCATCAAATCCGGATGTTTCCGTGGGATGAGGTCACCAGCATAAATCCTTTGACACGGCCACGGCGCCTAAAAACTTTACCCGGAATCTCCTGGATTCCAAAGGCGGAGTCACCGGAGCGCTTGCTGAAGGGCCCAAAGTCAAACCCATCGAGTATCGAAGTCTTTCGATTGATGCTGAAGTCTCCGGCGGCTATATCCGGGCGGCTGGTGAGCAAGAGCATACTGGATTCGCCGCGAAAAAAAAAAAACAATTCACTGACGAAGGCGGAGTATTTGGACGCGGCGATCGACTTAGTACACACTGATTTGTGTGTCCATGGTGACCAGTCCAGCGGCCCAGAAGCCGTGTCCGGATCAAACGGGAGAGGGCATTCACCACCGTTACTCAAAGGGACAAGACGCGAAAAAGCATTACAGTCGCATTCGTAGGTCCTCTCGTCATCGAGGACTTTCAATAGAGTCTGGGATGATGCAATAACCGCAGTACCACCCCTAGCCGCAACAAAGGTAACAAACCAAGCACAAAACCAGTCCCGGGTCATTAGGCTTTACGCTCTATATCCTGCGTCAAACCCACCACCACACGCTGTTCAGCCAAGCCGCCACATTTGGATGAGGTTAACGCCGTCACACTGCAACAAAATAAGCATCGAGTTTAGCCGCGATACGATGCCAAGCGTCGATCAGTTCTCGGCACCTAATCTCACTAGCCTGAGATGATCCCGCGTGTGCACGCACGGGAGGTCCGCAGAGCCGCGATGCCAAGTTCGCCAAGATGCTTGGGTTTTTGGAGAAACTGCCATGTGGTAGGTGAAGGGATTCCCCAACTCGAACAGGATCCCATAGAGCCATGGCATTGTGGCCAAGTCTTCTTGGGGAAAGTCTTGGACGTTCTTGAGAGTCTGGAGAAAGGGCGGGTGATGGTCGGCCCGGGGTGGTTAGCTCGAAGACTACGCCTTACTCCCCAGCCCAATTGTCTCAACCGTCACATCGCTTCGGACAGCCCGCGGTTGCTTTGCCCAGTCCTTGGCAGGAATCCCGTCGCGGAAGAAGCCATCGATTTCCTCAAACGTCCGGCCGTGTACCTCGCCGACACAGAAATATACGTAAGACCACGTCACCAGACACAGGCCCGTATATACGAAGCCCGTACGCGGGCCGAGGCCGGCGCTGTAGTAGAGATACGGGAGCGTGAACACCGTCGCCCAGACCGTGACCCAGAAAGCCGCCACGGCGATGGCGTAGATCTTGTTGCGATTGCGACCGACGGCCATCTCGCTCGCAATCGTCCAGCCCAGCGGGCCCCAGGCGAAGTTGAAGGCGACGATCTCGAGGATGACGAAGCTGATGATGACCTTGCCGATCGTCCGGCTCTGGACTTCCGGGTTCGGGATCCCTAGACAGCCGACGACGAAAATCGCGACGGTCATGATGCCGGTGGTGACGAGCAGCAGTGGACGCCGGGGGAGCCGGGTAGCCAGAAGGACGGCTGCGGCGACGACGACCACCTGGATGCTGAAGACGATGAGGGTCATGAGAAAGGGGTCCTCCAGCCCAATATCACGGGCGAAGACGGTGCCGAAGTAGTAGAACCATTGAATCCCGTTCACCTGCTGCGCGACGAGGGCGCCCGCGCTGAAGATGAGCTTGCGTCTCTCGATGGGGTCCGTTACGAGTTGCGCCCATCCGCCGCTCTCGTGCAGCCGCGATTCAGCTTCCATGTCTTCCTGAAGCGCCGCGATGGCGGTAGCTGGATCTATGTCTTGGCCATGGCGATCTTGTCGAGGCGGGAACAGCCTGCGCAGGCTTCGAGCGGCCCGAGTAGTCTTTCCCCGAGCAACCAGCCACCGTGGAGACTCGGGCACGAAGGGCAGCCCAACGAATACGAGGAAAGGGAAGATCAGCTGGAAACCGATGGGGAAGCGGAAAGAGAAGGCGTTGTTCGGAGACGAGGCCATCCCGCGGTTGATCCCCGCGGCTATGATCTGCGAGACGGACAGGGTGAGCTGCCAGCACATGAGCAGCGGAGCGCGCAGGTGAGCCGGCGCCACCTCGCCCATGTACAGAGGCGACGTTGCGCTGAAGTGGCCCACGCCGACACCGAGCACGAGGCGACCGGCTGTGAAGAGACCCGTCGAGTTCGCCACGAGTTGCATAACCACGCCGATTGAGATGAAGACCGAGCCGATCAGCCACATGCCCTTCCGGCCGAGGAGATCGTTGAGCGGCGCCGCGCTGAGCGATCCGACCAGCTCGCCGACGTTCATCATGGACGTCATGACGGAGAGCGTGGCCGGAGGAATGGCCCAGACCCCGTTGGCACGTTTTTCCCCGAAGCGCTGGAGGAAGGCATCTTTGGTTCTCAGCAGAGTACGAAGGTTTGCTTAGCCGTCTGAACTCACCAAGTGTGGACACGCCATTGAAGTAGACTCCATCGTAGCCATATAGAAAAGCCCCGAGGGCTGCGAAGCCGCACCAGAGCCAGACGCGGGGGTACTGGGTATGAATACTGACCATGATGTGAATCAAGATACGCGATGTTTGTTAAAGAGAGAGGAGAGAAAGATGAGGGAGAAACGGGTTCGGTCTCTGAGCGATTTCGGCGCTTAAAGCAACCTGCTCTTATTAATATACAGTGTATCTTGCCAACATCCAGAGGAACAGTCCCCATAATTCTGAGTTGTAAGTCACGGTAATGAACGCAAATCTTAACAGGAACATAGCGGGGTTAAGGTTGACTTCCCCGCAGACAACCCGGCACATTAATGCTGCGGCGTCAGCATCGGAGTCTCTTGCCCCGTCGCACTTCTTCTTCTGTCCCTGTTCCCATCGCCCGGCCGACCGTGAAGACAGCAAGCATCACCACAGCGAAGCGGAAAACGGACCACGCCCTAGGTAGTAGACAAGACGTTGGAGAAGTAAAAAGCGACCCGTTTCGATATCCCCTCATGGACAGCTTCGCCCGACCATCAGCCACCGAGGCCGCGGCAGACGCCATTCCGGTTCTCATCGACGACGTGTACCATCTCTTTCACCTGGGCACGCCCCCAAACACAGTCCACCACCCGCCTCGGCTGCGTTCGTCGTGGCATCACCTGCGCTCGACGGATCTCCTACACTGGAGCCGAGACGCGTTGCCTGCGATCACGCCCGGCCCGGAAGAAGACGCCTCTCATCCGGCGTCTGGTGGGGCTTGGACAGGCTCGGCCGTGACCGGGCCGGACGGGCGACTTCATGTCTTCTACACGGGCTATAACCTGTCACAGGGGGGGAAACAGGTTATCCTTCACTCAGTGGCCAGCGACCGCGACGGAAGCTCGTATGCAAAGTTCCACCTCAACACGTCTCGGCCTTTGCCATACCTTTTTTTTTTTTTTCTTCTTTTTTTGCCTGCTCATACTGACTGTCGTTTCCCAGCTTCCCCTTACCGCCACAGCCTCTTTGCTTCAGCCCGTCCAGTCCCATCTTACGGGAGCACTTCTCGGCCATTGACTTCCGCGACGCGTTCGTCTTCTTCAACCAAACAGACGCGTCATATTGGATGCTCGTGGCTACTCGGCTCGCCGACAGCAGCGACGACCCCTTCTCGAAACGCGGCTGTTTGGCGCTTCTGACCTCGCCAGACTTGGAGACATGGTATTCCGACATCCCACGAGCCCCGAGCATCTCCGTACTTACTCGCTGACACCGTGGGACTCACGTCAGGACTCTGGACCCGAAGCCTTTCTACTACCCGCGAGACATGTTCTGCCCCGAGTGTCCCGAGCTCTTCTGCCTGACGTCTCCGCTGACCGACAGCCCGCGGTGGTACCTCGTCTACTCGCGTTTCCACGCTCCGAACGCCGGCACCGTCTATCGCGTGTCCGACGCGGGGCCGCGGGGCCCGTTCCGCATCCCCCGCGACGGGTCCGGCGGCCGCCTGGACGGTCGCCGCTGGTACGCCGCCAAGTCCTGCCCACTCAACGGCTCTCACTCCGAGGGCGGTCGGGGCCCCCCCGACAGGGCTTTCTTCGGCTGGGTGGCCGACCGGGAGGACCCGCGCCGGGGCGGTAAGTGGTTGTGGGGCGGGGACATGGGGATCCCGCGGGCGGTGCGCGCCGACGAGGAGGGGAACCTGGGCGTCGCGCCCGCCGTGTCCGTCCGGGACCTGGAGTCGAGCGGACGACTCCGTCGGGGTGCGACGGCCTCGGTCAACCTCTGCTCCGCCGACGGTGGTGTCGTTGAAGAACTCTGGTCGTCGTCGTCGTCGGGGCGCGGCGACCGCACAGCGACGGAAGACCGCGACACCGTCGTCGCGCTCCGGCTCGGCTCCCTGGACGCTGCCTCGTTCGGCGTTACGATGCGGCCGGACGGCCAAGGGCGCAGCTACCGGTTGAGCTTCGCGTGCGCCGGCCGAGGCGGCTGGACCGCGACGTTTCTCGATCGCGAGGTGCCTTTGGATGACTTCTGGGCGGATCAGTACGAGACGCATCTTCCGCGCGGCGTGGACGGCCCGGAGGTCGTGCGGCATGAGGGGCTGGAACAGCCCAGGGACATCACGGTCTTTGTTCGCGGGGACGTGGTCGAGTGTTTCTTTGCGGGGCGTTCAGCATCTTTCCGACTGTTGCGGGCCGAGGGACAAAGCCCTTATGGGTTCTTCGTGCAGGACGGGCATGTGGAACTGACTGTTACCGAGTATCATGGAACCATCATTTAGTCCGGTCCGCGTAGAGCAGCTTTTCTCTCATTTGTTTCCTACATAACCCAGGCAAATAAAACGTGTTGACAGTAAGCAATCCAGATAATTGAGCCAATAAAGCATCCATCTATCATTAATGATGGAAAAAAGTCCAAAAAGTATGTGATCAATGTCAATCGTTGACGGGAATTGAGCCCGACGTGGCTGGGAGGTGTTAGTGACGGTGTTCATGGTGATTTCGGGGTACAATGGCGCTTACGGGTCGAACCCACAACCTTGAGATTAAGAGTCTCACGCTCTACCGATTGAGCTAGCCGGGCAGGCTGTTTGAGGTTGTTGATATCGTGAGCGGCGAGAAGCTCAAGAATTGGGGGAGTTGTGGGCAGATTGAGGGCAGATTGAGGGCACGATAGTTGTGTATCCACCTTCAAGTCGGCCCTCGGCCCCATCGTAGGGTTTGTTCTCCTGTGCACCCCGACACCACGATCGGAAGCACGCGCGGTAGACGCCGCTGGTCATATCGTCCCTGTGTTGATCTGCTCACAATCTGTAAGCCGCCCCAGTATCAGCGACGGCTAGTGAGGAGTGGTCCTTGCGTGAATACCGCCGTGTCATTTGCAATTGATGCCGTTGCGATCTTGTTTCAGCTGTCTGCCGGTTAAGCTGGATCGATTAGCTGCAACGGCGGAGTCAATCTCGTTATAATGAAACACATATGCATGGCGAGACTGGGTTGTTATCCAGGACATCAGGCTCGACTGCAACCGAGCCGATCGTCTATCTATTCAACCACCCTCTCCTTCACCAGCGCCCAGCACTTTCTCATCCCTGTGCCCATGGACTCATCCTCAATCTCTTCAATCGTAGCCCATTTGTGTCTACTGTGCGACGAGACACAATCTCCTGTTCCCTCCGCCTCGAAGAGGTGAACGTGCATGGTCAACTTCAAGTGGGAGAAAAGCCAGGGTACGCTCCCCAGGTCCCCAGCATGCCGCAGCCTCGGCTTCTTGGCACCGCTGACCAGACCCGACACATAGGCCTGGGCGTCTTTCTTCCGCGATGCCGCCGTGCTGCTGGACGCGGCTGGTAGGGTATGGCTGGGCAGCTCCCACAGGCCGGCGAGAAGACCCTTTTCAGGACGCCGATGGATCAAGAGCTTTCCGTCGCGGCGTCGGACTGCGCATACGAGGGCCTCCTCCTCACGAACTGCCTTCTTGACGACCTTGAGCGGGAACTTCTTGGCGTGGTTCGTGATGGATTCCAAGGTCTTGGCGTCTATTGCCGGCTCTTTCGAGGAATCCGCCTCCACCTTGCCCTCGGTTTTGGTGCTGAAAAACGCCGATAAGGTAGCCTGTTTCGGGCCCGGGATCGGCTTCTTTCCTTTGGTTCCCTTGGCCGGTTTCTTCGGAGCAGCGTCTGAGTCATCGCCAGACGCCGCTCCATCGTCTGCATCCTCCTCGAATGGCTCGCAAATCGAGCAAAGGTCCTCCATATCCTCCACTTTGGGCGTCTCCTTCGCCCCGACAGACAGCTGGAGCCCTTCGGCGTAAGCCCTGCATGTGGTCGTGATAGGACACTCACCGCAGTTCGGCTTCGGCGTGCAGACAGTGCTGCCCAGCTCCATCAGAGCCTGTCCCCAGCGACCAGGTCGATCGCTGTTCGGCGTCTCCTTGCCATGCTCTTCGCCTCCGTCTGAGTCCTCGGCGACGGCCTTGACGAGCGCGTCCGCGGCGGCCCAGAGCAGATCAATGACCGTCTTCTCCGTCTTGACGTTGCCAAAGACACCCAGCTGTCGACTCAATACCCGCAGGACGTTGCCGTCGACCATCGGCGCTGCTTTCCCAAACACGATGGCCGAGATCGCGCCCGCGGTGTACCTCCCAACGCCCGGGACCTTGGCCTCCAGCTCCGCCGCGTCAGCCGGCATCAAGCCCGCGAACTCGTCGTCGGCCACGACCAGCCTCGCGGCCTCGTGCACCCTCGTCGCGCGGGAGTAGTATCCGAGCCCGCGCCACGCGCCGAGCACGTCTTCGGGCTGCGCGGCGGCCAGGTCCCGGATCGTGGGCCACCTCGCCATCCACCTGTTCCAGTAGTCGATGACCACGGCGACGCGGGTCTGCTGCAACATGATCTCGCTGATCCAGACCTCGTAAGCGCGCCTTTCGAGCGCGCGGCGGAGCTCCGCCGCGTCCGAGACGGACGCCGGGTCGATCCAGGCCCTGCGCCACGGCATGCCGCGAGTCGTGCTGATGGAGTCGAACCAGGACAGGAGGGCGCTTCGGCCGTCTCTTCCCGTCTCGACGTCGAGCAGCAGAGGCCGGTGGTATGAGACGGCGTGTGTCCTCGCGGGAAGAGGGCAAGGACCCTTGCTCGACTCTCCTCCCGGGCCGAACAAGCTCGAGTGCAGCTTTGCGGTCTCTGATTTGGTGGCCTTCCTTGCCTTGTCGACCTTCCGCCGTTTGGCTTGCGGCTCTGCGATCTCGTGGCTCTCATCTTGCTCGACGTCTGGAGCGAAGTCCTCTTCAGACGCGTCTGTTCGCGGTGGTGGCGACGGCCTGGGCTTCTTGGTGGCGGGTTGACGCGACTTGGGCTTCGGCGCCGGTGATTTTGCTTCAAAGTCTGGTTCGTCGTCTGCTTGAGAGAGGATTCTTTTCGCCGCCGCAAGCGAGCTCTGTCGCCTGACGACGTATCGCTGCATCATCATGAACACCGGACGCCGTTATTATTCCGCATCTGCAACTAATTATCTATGCGACGCGTTCTGAGCCAAAAATTCAACTGGTTTCGCTGGGGCGCGTCGAGGTCCAGTTACAGGGCGTCATGCTAGCGTCGATTCCGGAGCACAACCACTGAAACTTGGATCGCCGTAGGCACTTGACACCCCTGTCATCAGACTCAGCCGCTGTAAACTGCGGAAACCAACCGCCTAACAAACATTACCAGGGCAGACAAGAAAAGAAAACACTATTACTTCCCAACAGGCTCGATAAGTGGTGATTTTAGTAGCAGATTCGCTGGTAAGGTACATCTCGAGCTACTACTACTGCATGCAAAAATATTAAATTTCAAGAACGTAACCTGTCAACAACAGGAAACCAGGTCCTACCAGGATTCGAACCTGGGCCTACGGAAGGATCTGATAATAGTCAGAATCCGACGTCCTAACCAACTAGACTATAGGACCGTGCAAGAGTAAACAACTAAGATGGCCATGGCTCCTCGGAGCTGTGAACATTTAACGACGTAGTTGCGACCAATCGACTCGTAATTTAGAAATCTCTCTCTATTGGTCTAAGGCTTCTTATGCCATCTTGTTCAGAAATGAAGGAGCTTTACGCTGTCCAGCCGTCGCCGGCGCATGTCATCCAGTTGACGCCGACAAGCTCCAACCCATGCTTCTCAGCAAACTCAGCCGGCTTCCACGACCGTCTCTGAACGAACTCCTCCCCACCGACATCCTCCTTCTTCAAAACAAGGCCCTCAGGCTCCCGGTACAGCAGGAAAAGATATCGGTGTGGCTTTGAACTGTCGAGGTCTCAGGTTAGCATAGCCACATCCATGATCCATCATCGCTCATCTCCCGCCGTCGCAAGTCCATCTGCTCGTCGCCTCAGCGATGCCACTCACTCATCCTTGGGACCCGGTCCGAGGAACTCGGTCAACGCCGGCTTCGTCTCTCCGACCACCGCATCTCCGCTGAGTGGCTGCAGGCCGGGCAGGACCCAGTGACGCCAGAAGGCGAACTGCGGGTTCTCGGGCGTGGGCGCGTCGGGGTCGGTCAAGAAAAGAGTGTACGAGGCACCCGACGGCGCGCCCTCCTCGGCCGCAAAAGAGATGGCGGGTGCGACCTTGCACTCGCGCGCGCGGAAGAAGTTGCCCGTGTCAACTGCCTTGCCCGCGAACGAGACCTCGAGCTTGGTCGTGGGCTCGAACCCCTCGGGGATCAGCTCCGCCGCGGAGCCGGGGACGAGCTTGGCCTCCTCGAGCGTGCTGGTGAGCTTCTGCGCGTGGTCGGCGAGAGACATGTTGCAGTTTTCGTGTCGAAAGTGTCTAATTGAGGTGGGCAAGCCAAGTTGGCGGGCTTCAACAGGAAGATAATGGTTGCGTTCAAAAAAGATCTCTTTGATCCCAAGACGTGATGTGTGATGACCTACGCGGGGTCAAGCGTGGGATTGACGCCAGTGGTGGAAAATTGCCACTGCAGCTGCGCGATGAGTCTTGGCAGATATAGAGGTGCTTGTCCCAGCCTGTTTATCCGGGGGGAAACGGAAATGTGCAACGACTTCAGATTATAGATGTTTTGAGGTCTTGTCATGAAAGCGGAGGTGGTTCATTGCTGCGAGAGGCAAGGTTTCGTGCTATCACGGTCCCTTGCCCCATTGAGATCATGGTGATGGCAGACGCTGGTGAAAATTGGAGCGAGAGGAAAGATGCGCCTGCGGACAGCGAGAAAAAGACTTGCCTGCGAGCCTGTCGGGTCATAACGGTGACTTGCTTAACAAAACGACTTGGTTCTTAGCGGAATTCAGTCCTGCGAGCGTGCGTGCGGTTCCAACTGGCTTCTCATTATTCTCAGGTTGATGGGCCCGTGGTGTAGGTGTCAGTCATACTGAACCGTCCTGATCCTTGCGATTGAAGAACATGATGATAGTCATGTTTAAGCACTCCTTATACGTCTACAGTCATACCCATCTGGTAGTGTTATTGCATTACCTCAACTTACGAATCGCCATCAAATTATTTACAGCCCTCGCGACTCAACTCAACTATTGGGATGAACGCAAATTGACAGATAAACTTCCATGAGCGTCAACAACCTAGGTTCAAGACAAGGCGCGACTGCAAGGTTATACGCTATACAGTCGCAATGAGAGTCATGATCGAACTCCTGGCTTCGCGAACAGCAGAAGCTTCTTTCGAAATTCCCACGACGACTGCCACTTTGTTGAAACACCGCCTCTCAAAGGATTTGCGACTGCGCTTTCACTGGAGCTATGGTCTTAGTCACCAATTACGTGGGAAAATATCAACCAATCAGGTCTCATATCCCCGATGGCACAATTGGCTAGCGCGTCAGACTGTTAATCTGGAGGTTGGTGGTTCGAGCCCACCTCGGGGAGTTTCAGTGGTTAAATCCCACCTCAAAAGTGAGATCTATTTCTTTTTCACTTGTTTTCTCCTCTCGCGCCCCTGAACGGCGCGTATCATGCAAGGTCTTTCACTGGATTACTTGCGGCAGTGGGTCTGACTTTTTGGATAGGCGATTTCTGGGTGTTTCCTTTAGAGGGAAAGGCATAGTGTGTCGTTGTGTGCTAACACCATCATGAGCTTGCGTAATCACCACAATTCGGAGGAGGGATTTCATTTCTTGTGTAGTTCGTTTTCTATTACGCATCTCATTTGCTATGGCAACGTATAACCACCATCGATCACGAGGTTGGCACCTGTGCGCGTCAGCTTCCAGTTGCTGGATTAAATAGCGAGGTTAGAAGAAGCCTTGTTACCTGTCATGTAACTGCTTGCGTCGCTGGCCAAGTAGACGTACGAGCCCTTGAGTTCAGCAGGCTCGCATAGTCGACCACCAGGAATCATTGAGAACCACTTCTGCCTCCACTCTTCGGGGTGTACCGAAAGCACTGTTTTCGTCAGCACGGGCCGATTCACGATGGGAGCAGGGCAGGGACTCTCTCTCACTATCGGTAGCGATGAACCCTGGCGACACGCAGTTCACCCTCGCAAAGTCAACCCACTCCACAGACAGCGACTTGGCAAGGTGAACCACGGCCGCCTTGCTGGCGTTGTAAGCGGCCTGCCGTTGCGGCACGTTGACGAGAATCGCCGACACCGAGGCTGTGAAGATGATGCTGGCGCGTCCGTCACCGCCGGCCTCGAGCTGCCTCTGGAACACCCTGGCCGCCGCCTGGGCCGTCCAGAACGCGCCGTGGAAGTTCACGTCTAGCATCTCCCGGAACCGATCCTCGGGATACTCGATGGCGGGGATGTGGTCCGCGATGCCGGCGTTGGCAACGACGATGTCCAGTCTGCCGTCGCCGACCTCCTTGGTCGCCTTCTCGATGACGGCCTCGACGTCGGCCCGGACCTTGACGTTGCACCTGTAAGCCTTCACTAGCACGCCGTTGCCCGACTCGGAGAGGGCGGCGGCCGTGGCGTCGGCCTCTTCGGGAGGTGTGCTGGCGTAAGTGATGGCGACCTTTGCGCCGGCCTCGGCGAGGCCGCGGGCGGCTTCGAGACCGATGCCGCGGGTTCCACCCGTGACGACGGCGGTCTTGCCGGCCAGGTCGAAGTGGGAGGGGACGGGCGCTGCGGGGTTCGGGTGGCTTGGGAGGACCATGCTTGCGGTGGTGGCTGAGGTTCTGGGTTTTGGCGACTAGGTCCGGCTTGAGGTGATGTATGGTTGTCTGCTTGATGAGACTGATGGGTATGATTTCGGACCAGGGCAGTGACCAGGTAAGTGCCGGGTAATTTGTACAGGAAGACTTACGGGGGAGGTGGATCCACGGCCCGTCATTGCGTCCTGGAGCGAATCACGCCGCCGGTCGACTGTCGCCCGGACCGCTGTGGATCGTTTCGGTGCGGGGGACCTGGGGAAGCGGACGCCTCTGAACCCCCCCCCCCCCCCCTGTCCGGAGGTTGGAGAATTACTGGGATTCATTTGAGTATGCTTTAATGAGGACAAATCGGCGCTGTCATTCAGAAGAAGGGTCGGACAGGCCTGGTTCCATTTCAACGGTAGATCCCGTTACGGATTTCGTGAGAACTCAAATAGGTTGATGTCTGACATTTGATGAGACCATCGCTTCGCAATACATTGCACGATTGTACGATAGAAACCCCAGCCTTTCTCCTCTGGCTTTCATGACGTTCATTAATTTGGGGCCAGGCAAGAAAGAGTACGTCATAACATGTAAGATATTGCTTAAGTCAACTGCATGATATTCCCTACTAATATTCTGGTCTATTTCGGCACACCCTGGATGACAACCTTGAGTGTGTTTTCCTGCGCCTGCCTCACAACCTCAAATGCTTCTAGTGCCTCCTCAAACTTGTAGCGATGAGTGATTAGCTTCCTCGGATTCACCTTTCCTGATGCCACCAGATTGACCGCTTCAGGGTAGCATCCCGTCGTATATCTGATAGATCCCTTGATGTTCAAGGCACGAATGCAAGCAGTGGTGATGGGGAACGTGACATTCTGATGCAAGTCAGTTGCTGGATGGGTGATTGATTTGCGTGGGAAATAATCCTCACCTCCTTGCCCATGCCAGCTTGAACATAAGTGCCACCCTTCTTGGTTGCATAAACCCCAGCTTGAATGGCCGGCTCCGCCCCCGTGCACTCCAGAACAACGTCAGCACCCTCCCCAAGGCCGTAGTCCCTCACGATCTTCTCGCCAACTGCGCGAGCAGCATCGACAGGGTCTGCCGGCGCATCGGGGAGCTTCTCAGAGACGTGGACATCATCAGCCGCAAAGCCCTTGGCGAACCGAGCCCGAGACGCGGAAATGTCAACGCCAATAACCCTGCTGGCACCGTGTGCCTTGGCCACGGCCTGGCACAGAACGCCGATGGGTCCACATCCGAACACGAGCACGGTCTGGCCTCCCTTCAGCTCGGCAACCTTGCAAATCTGCACGGCAACGGCAACGGGCTCAACCAGCGCGCCGTCCTCGGACGACATGTGCTCTGGGATGGGATACGTGTAGTCTCCGGCGACGACGTAGTACTTCTGCAGCGTTCCGTCCCATGGCGGGGTCGCTGCGAAGACGGTATCATCGCAGAGGTTGTAAGCACCAGCCCTGCAGTGATTGCAGCTTTTCGGGAACGTAAGCGTACGTGGAATGGTGAGGTGAAAATAATCAGACTCACTGCCTGCACGGCACACCGGGCTCGATGGCTACGCGGTCGCCGACCCTGACGTTCTTCACCTTGCTGCCGACCTCAACGACGGTGCCAGCACTCTCGTGACCGAGGACGATTGGCGACTCCAGAACGAAGTCGCCGATGCGACCGCGTTGCCAGTAGTGGACGTCACTGCCGCAGATACCCGTCTGCTCGACATGCACGCGGACATCGTACTCGTCGCGGAGCTTGGGCACGTCACGGTTCTCGAACGAGACGTTCTTGATTGAGTGGAGTACGAAAGCAGGGTTCTGGAGGAGCGATCAGCGCTTGTTATCGGGAGAGCTCAGACCTGGCTACCGCCGAGCTGGACTTACGATCTCCGACATCTTGAGTTCCTTTCGTCCGAGGATGAGCTTGATTTCGATTCGAACCCTGGTGGTGGTGAGAACAGGAATAGCACAAACCGGCCTACCCCAAGCTCGCAATCATCGTATTTGTGCAGGCGGGATGATGGCCGTGACGTCGACAGCGGGGTACTGCGGCGCCCGGCCGGGGCGGGGCCGCCGTGAGGGGCCGAGCTGAGATCGGGCGACTGTTGTCCGACGCTCATGGGGCGTGCGTTTTCCGCGCTCACGAAGTGATTCCCTCCTGGAGCCCGTCCTTGAGTGATTGTTGACGGGCTCGATTCATTGGTCTATAATTACCAGTCTCTTAGGGTCGACATTCCCGTGACTTCTAGACCAAGGCTCACCTTCGACAGCAGCAAGTAAAACCCCAAGCCTAAACGACAACATGGAGTCCACCTATAAGTGGCTCGTCCAACGGATTCTCTCCAAGTGGGACGAGAAGAAGTCTTTCTCACCCGACGCGGCGGACACACATCCCCGTCTCATCATCGCACTAGCGGGTCCCCCGGGCTCCGGAAAGACGACGATCGCCCAACGCGTCGTATCCGCCATCAACAACTCCCCGGAGCCCCACCCGAAAACCATAGTCTTGTCTGCGGACGGCTTTCACCTGCCTTTGGCGACTCTGCATGCGCTGCCAAACGCGGCGGAGGCCATCGCCCGGCGCGGCGCACCTTGGACTTTCGACGGGCAGGCGGTCGTCGACCTCGTCCGTCAGCTGCGAGCTTGCGCGGGGCAGCGGCCGGTCCTGGCCCCGACTTTTGACCACAAGGTCAAAGATCCCGTGGTCGGTGGGTTTACTGTTGATGCAGATGTTGAAGTCTGCGTCATTGAGGGAAACTACCTGCTCGTGGATGAGGAGCCTTGGGGCCAGATTGCTCCTTTAGTGGATGACCGGTGGCTTGTCAGAGTTGAGCCGAGCTTGGCTCGAATAAGGGTTGCAAGACGGCATATCGCGGCTGGTATCGAGGACAACATGAAAGATGCACTGCATAGGGCGGAGACGAACGATATGGTCAATGGCGAATTTGTGGCTAAGCGCAGTGAGGGGAGGTATGATTTTCTGATAGATAGCGTGGAAGAATTACATAATTAAGAAAACATTCGGTCCACCGGATTCATGCTCTGATAATCTGAATGCACTTGAATGTATACGGAATTGGCTATTGTGTTTATTGGCATCTCATTGCTCGGGAACGCGATTGGTCTCTATAGGAGGGAGGGGAGGGGGGTGACAGATTCCCGTCCCATTCACTCCGTCCAGTATACCATCTTTCACGGCATCGGCAGCCCGAGAACCAACATCCTGGTAAGTAAGAAAGCTTAGTGGAGTCCTGGACAGCATGTAACGTACGGTGAATGCAACGCACAGCTGCTTCGTGCGACTTCTATTTGAACCCTGGTCGTGAAGTTCCTAAAACCGCCTTCCCGACTACATCCCCCAATCCTCACTTCAACATCTGGCTCGACCACACCATATCATCCCGGAAGTTTCGTCCTCAGTTCTTGTCTCTATCATCTCATACTTTCAACATGGCCACCAACGGCGCAACAAACGGAACAAGAAAATCCATTCGAGCTCCCAACCCACCCGTTCAGGATAGTGTTTTCAAGCAATTCCGTCTTGATGGTCGCACCGTCATCATCACCGGCGGAGCAGGGGGTATCGGGCACGAGATCGCCAAAGGTCTTGCGGAAGCCGGCGCCAACGTAAGACCACCTCTCCCTAACTCCCTTTTTCTTTCTTTTTTTCTTCCCCTCCCGACTGGTGGACATGACTAAACCACGTGCAGATCGCCATCTGGTACCACACATCATCCAAAGCAGCTAATGCTCTGACTGCAAGCCTCATCAAGGGCTTTGGGGTCAAGTCTAGGTCTTACCAGGTCGATGTCCGCAACTACCAAGCCGTGGAAGCCGCAGTTGCCGATGCTGTCGAGGATTTTGGCCGCGTGGACGTTATGATTGCAAACGCGGGCGTGCCTTCCAAGGCAGGCGGCCTCGACGACAACGTCGAGGACTGGGACCGCGTTCGCGCGGTCGACTTCGACGGCGCATACTACTGCATGAGGGCGGCGGGCCTGGTCTTCCGCGAGCAGAAGAGCGGCGTCGGCATCATCACAGCGTCAATGAGCGGCCATGCTGCCAACGTGCCCCAAGAGCAGAGTTGCTATAATGCCTGCAAAGCTGGAACCGTGAGATTCATCCCGTGACCCGATGTGCGGATATTCGGGACTAACACCGAGTGTGTCTCGCAGATTCATCTGGCCAAGTCTCTCGCAGTCGAGTGGGCCAAGTGGGGAGGCCGCATCAACTCCGTGTCCCCTGGTTACATCGACACCGCCATCTCGGGTGACTGCCCGTTCGAGATGAAGGAGGAGTGGTTCAGCCTGACGCCGCTGCGTAGGGATGCTGATCCGAGGGAGTTGAAGGGCATTTACCTGTACCTGGCTAGCGATGCTAGTTCTTACACAACAGGCGCAGACTTTATTATCGACGGCGGCTACACTGCGCGGTAGATGCCCTGATAGAGATATGACTGTATAGAAAGACATTAATGTATCCATGCTCAGTAATATTCAGAATGATGCGAAGTTGTGCACTTGTTGAGAACACAACGACAACCTCAAGGTGTGCGAGACGGCCATTGTATGATTGATAGTATGTGCTAACTTGGCCTTTATAAAGTGAATTAAATATATTAATCTAAGCTGTTGCGAGTCTATTCAAAGTAGGATTTCACTAGGATGTTATGGAAATCTAAAGAAAGCGAAAACTACACACTTGGACAATACGTGGGTTTCAGTATCAGACCTGGTGATCAATCTGCTTACGAGGAGCTCTAACCCTGGACTGCACGGTAACTCCAGGAACTTTTTCGAAAGCATCTCCGCAGCACAATCCTTCCAGCAAGTCTACTCGAAGGCCTCTTCCGGCTCCGTCAATGTGCCTACGACCTTGAAGCTGTAAAGGAATCCATCCTAGCCTAGTGGATACAGCTTAAAAGCAAGAATAGACGACGGCCGAGCTCACCACGCCGGTCTCCGAACAACATGCCAAAACCACGGCAACAAATGTCAGCGAGTACTTCTGAAGTCATCGTGATGAAGCCGTCATCAACTCCGTCCTCACCCGATCATCGAAAGATGCCGGCCGGCGGCCGGCATTACCCCCTGCCCCAGCCAACGCCTGCGCCTTATTGCCGGGCAAAGGCCTGCATGGACTTGGCGCCAACACGACGTCTCTTCAACTGATAGAGCGGGCCTGGACAGTCAACCGCGCCTAGTGAGGGTGACAGTCGTCCGTCGTCCCCACACCTCCAGACACCGCGATGTTCCCTCCGCAAACAAACATGACTCGTGAGCGAACGCGCCCTACTAACATCCCAAGCACGATGATGCAATCGTTAGCATATCGCGCTGTACCCCATGGGCCCACCCCCGTATCCCACCGACCCATTCACCACGTTGTGTGGGGTAAACGAAGCATGCGGACTGTTAGCGGCGCGACTGTTCCGGGTTCCAGCCGTCTGGGTGAGCATCGAAGATCGCACTGCGTAGGGATTCATCTCCAGTTCGTTTTGTCCGCTCATGTAGATGTATAAATCTCCGGCCGGGGCCCTCAAGCATATGTTGAGTGCTATCTACGCTTTCTCCAGGTTTCCGAATATTCTCCAGATTCTCTCCCTTGAATTCCACTGCGGTTTCGTTAGTCGATCAATGCCAGGCACGAGACCTCAGATATAAGCAGACATGAAGGACGAGAAGATTGTCGGCGCCGCCTTGGCCGAGGCTCTCCCAAGGACGGACAAGTACTGGTTTCAGCAATCGCATCTGTTGAGGCTGAACCTGATTCTGTTGATCCCTCTGCTGTCCTCTTCAGTCGCGGGTTACGATGGTAAGTGATCTCTCTTCAACACTGCGAAAGTGCCGGCCATGGGTCTGATGACCTACAGGATCATTGATGAACGGCCTGCAGTCACTGCAGCAATGGCGAGAATACTTCGATCACCCAGCCGGTGTGAAGTTGGGATTCATCAATGCGGCGCAGTCTATCGGTTCTGTCCTGGCCCTCCCCGTCGTCGGCTATCTCGCGGACCGCTTCGGCCGAAAGCCCGTCCTCCTGTCCGGCATCGTCCTCATCGTCGTCGCCACCGTCCTCCAGTCGGCTTCGATCAACCTCGCCATGTTCATCGTCTCGCGTCTTGTGGTGGGATTTGGCGGCATGTTCGTCGTGCACCCGAGCCCTCTGCTCATCGCCGAGCTGGCGTACCCAACGCATCGCGGAAAGTACACTTCGGCATACTGGACAATGTACTATCTGGGTGAGCCCTCCAGAGCATCGAGACCGCGTTGCCTGTTTGCTTAGTTGACTAATCTTTGAATCTTTTCCTTCTTCCTTAACAGGTGCCATTCTGGCCTCGTGGACGACGTTTGGCTGTCAAGATTACCAAAGCGAATGGTCCTGGCGCATCCCCTCTATCCTCCAAGCCGGAATTCCTCTCGTACAATTGTGCTTTTACTCTTGGGTTCCAGAGTCTCCCAGATGGCTCGTGTCGGTGGAAAGAACGACCGAAGCTGCCGAGATCCTAGCTAGATATCACTCAGGGGCCCTCGATGCTGCCCAGGGCCACACGCCACTTGTACGACGCGAGCTTTCCGAGATTGTCCAAACCATTACCCAAGAAAAGACCGCGGAAACAACCGGCTGGATGGCCTTGGTATCAACTCCGGGAAACCGCAAGAGGACTTTGATCGCGGTCTGCGTGGGTACGTTCGCGCAATGGGTGAGTTTGGACCCCTTTTTTCTTCCGTTTCAACACGACAGTTTTGTCAGCGGCATGTGCTAACAAACTCTGCCAGAACGGAATCGGAGTAGTCTCGTATTATCTCACCCTTGTTCTGAACACGGTCGGAATCACGGACACGTTCGACCAGACGCTCATCAACGGCTTGTTGCAAATCTTCAATTTCGCCGCGGCCCTCGGCGCCGCGTTCCTCGTCGATCGCCTCGGCAGGAGAACCCTCTTCCTCTGGTCGGGAGCCGGCATGCTCGTCAGCTACGTTGTATGGACCGCGTGCTCGGCCGTCAACTCGGACACCGGCTCGAAGCCCGCCGGGGTCGTCGTCGTCGTCTGCCTCTTCACCTTTTACTTCCACTACGACGTCGCGTACACCCCTCTTCTGATGGGGTACCCCACGGAGCTGTTCCCGTTCTCCCTGCGGTCCAGGGGAATCGCGGTCGAGCTGTTCGCCATCTACGGCTCGCTGGTCATCGCTGCCTTCGTCAACCCTATCGGTATGGAGAACATCGCGTGGAGGTATTACATTGTTTTCTGCTGTCTTCTGGCCGTCTTCCTGTTCGTGACCTGGTACCTGTTCCCGGAGACCAAGGGACACAGTCTGGAAGAGATCGCCGTGATTTTCGATGGGCCTCGAGCTGTGGAGAACTTGGAGGGCAGCTCTGAGGTCAAGGAGGAAAAGATTCTTGCCAACGGCGGGTTCAGCAGTGCGGTGCACAAGGAGGAGGCCTGAGGCGTTCAGGCTGAATCTAGCTTGATGTTGTTGTTAAATGCACAATCTCGAAGTATTTGGCAGTAGAATATGGCAAATCAATATTTATCGTACATTGGATGTTGTTCGCCTCTAGTTGACAGCACTGTGCTTCCAACGGATTGAGTTTACGTCTGTGGTCATTTTGTGATCCTCAACCAAAATGTTCACTTCTTTTGCCTCCTTTTCTTTGCTCTACAAACGCAACATCATATACCCCTCGTACCGTGAGCCCTGGAACGTTCTTGCAACGTAGTCTGGTACGAATGCCTCCCAAGAGTCCGCTGTAACCGACTAACACCGGACGGAGCTCGGATGGCGAGGATCGTTCGTCCAAACCCCTGCCACCCCCCCGATCGCGATCAGTCACATTGTGGATCATCGACCTCGCAATCATGTGGAGAAAAATGGCGGGGTTCAATGCCACCTGGAGACTTGGGAGTTGGA
>JAXISO010000225.1:0-69093 GCA_036785465.1 Colletotrichum agaves
CCAGCTGGTGGCTGTTGTCTGCCAGCTGGCGGCTCTGGGAGTCTTCAGCCTCCACGGCCCACTGGGCCAGTAGTTTAGTTTCCGATCATCACTGTTTTCACCATTGATCGATCCCGTGCTTCCACAGATGTAGAACTGCGGGACACCGGCGGGCCACGGGTTATAAATGGCTAGGGACAGGATGTGCAGGAGGTATTCTCCGTTGGAATGGCAAGTCGGGTTCTTGTACTCGTGGGTTTCTGCTGGTGTTAGTGGCTGACTACGAACGGGTGCCTGAGGTGGCTTATACGTGACATAGGCCATGAGGCCTGGCCATTAGAAAAGGTCGGCTCGAAGTCCTTGAATTTGGCCCATTCTCCGCCTCCGTCGTAGTCTTGAACGTGAGAGGGTGCCTTGGAGAGGAAACTGGAAGACCTGAGTAACAGTCGTTCGGTCGTTTGTTGCCGTGTCCAGTGTGAAAGAGAAAGTGTCACCTGGCTTGACCGAGGTCACGGTCGTCTGGGCGCCGCTACCACCGCCCTCTTTGCATCTCAGATCCTTTGATGTGAGATCTATGCCCTTTTCAGCCGGGTCTCTCGCAGAAATGCGTGTGTGTGGAGGGTCTCACCGGTCACGGGGGAGTTGTAGTTGGTTTTCTTGCGAATGTGCTCGAAAACATCAACTTCTGGGAGCCCACAGACAGTTGCTGGAAGATGTAGTGAGCAGAGGCCTCAGAGGTGGCAATGGACAGGACGGCGGCAAGGGTCGGGAACTTCATGTTTGCGAACTTGGCGTATCTCAAGAATGTAAGAGGGTTGGCAGATCCGGAAGAGAAGCTGTGGGACGAAAAGGATGTGAAGTCGCGGTCACAAGCTTCATTTATGGTGCTGGACAACACAACCAGAAGAACTGATTTTAGCCATCACGGGTCATCTGCAAGATCGAGATGGCAGACGTTCGGAACGTCTGCCTCCTTGATGCTACGTTGAATTGACTCCTGGCAGTCGAGCAGCATCGGGTTGGAAGGGGTTCTTGCTTCTTCATTTTCGCTACCTGAAATGATGGCGAATCGTTTGTCGCTCTATAGATTACCTAGTAGCTGGAGTTCAACCGGTTGGTGCGTTCTCTGACTAACAGTTCGAACGCGGCTCGGAAGGGTACTCAGCGTCGCCAAGTCTTCCGGATGACGCCTCACTACAACATCTTGAGATTGACATAACTTCCATTGCGCGCCATTGGCCGTGTCGTCAAAAACGGGCTTACAACAGCTGACGATCCTTGCCTGGAAACAGAATGGCGAAGACCAACTGTGTTGCCTTGCAAGGCACGTGACATTCAATGCATGAAGTGAAAGTCGAGGAGGTGAGGTACTTGGTTAATACAGCACTTAAAAGTTGAGTCAGGTTATTAATTATTCCGTGCCCGATTAATTACCTGATTGAGAGACACCCTGGGTAGACATTATGTAACCACAGCGGCAGGTGCACGGAGCCGCATACTATACGTATGTAGTAGGTGTCTTGGCTGCTGTCGCATCGGGGCGTCGAATTAGGGGGCGCGGTAGGCTAACGCAGCGCAGCGCAAGTCAAACGCAGACAGGCACACTGCACAAAGCAAACACCCCCTACCCGGCCCCCTGGATCGAATCTTTTGTGGCCGTGACACATTTCAAATGCGGCTGGAAGTGGCAGCGGACTGGCTTGGTAGATCAGGTCGCGACGTCTCCGGCTAGACTCAACTTACCTCACCTTTGACATCCGAAGGCGCACAGGATGCCCTCACCACAGGCCAGTACCACGACCTCCTTTTCGACCGCAGGTCAACCGCGGCAGCAGCGAGACCCTCAGCACCAGAAACACCACCAGAAGCAGCACAGACTGTCGAGGTCGTTTCCCGCGTCTACGAGTCACCTGGCCGCCCCTCGCTACCCAATCCCGACCGGCACACGCTCCGACCGACAGCAGGCTCCGGTCTCATCCTCGCTTGGTTCTCGTCTCGACGCTGCTGGCACGTCCTTTTCGCGAAAGACCCCGTCGCCTCTCCCCCGATCCTCGTCCCTCCTCCCACCCCCACAGCTTGCCCCGTCGCAATCCTCGACGGCCCAGTTCGATGTTCTGAATCCCGACGCCGCCATCGATTCCGACTCGTATCTGCGAGCCCGACCGACAACATCCCACTCGCGATCAAGTAGCGCTGGTCTGTCCACAGAGGGGGTCAGGAACCTGAACCGCTGGTCCGCTTCTACGACATCGAGTCCCGCATCTGCTTTTCATGCGCGCCGCATGAGCGTGGATGCTTCCCCTCTGCTCGCCAACCAGTCGCCCCAGAGACTCCCGCGAACTCGACGACGATCCAATTCTACCGAAGCCTCCACAGGTCCATCTGGCGGTGGGAGCAGGCTGCGTGGGTACTCTCCCCCAGGACCGACACGGGCTGGGGGTTTGTCCACAGCATTCGCGCCCCATCCCACGGACTATACCGATCCGACAACTTTACCAACTGTCTTGAGCGCACCACCTAGTACGTCACGAGCCTTCAGGGGCGGCCATACTGCTGAACAAAATCAATCGTGGGATGCATTCTCCGGCCAGGGACGGAGAGGACCAGTCGAACCAGGCTCACAGAATCCGCCCTGTGCAATGATGCCATCAGATCGAAATGGAGAGGCATACGACAAAAGGGGCCATTCTCGCAACCGTTCTCAAAATGCGAATGGGAGCACCGATACCACGGCATCCTCAAGAAGTCGCGAAAAAGGCACCAAGCCGCCCTCCCAAAAGGCGATGCTTTCAAGGGCACTCCAGAAAGCGAATACCGCTGTCCAGTTAGATAACGCGCAGAACTTTGAAGGGGCCCGGCAAGCCTACTCTGAAGCATGCGACTTGCTGCATCAAGTGTTGGCGAGAACATCGACCGAGGAAGACAAGAGAAAACTAGAGGCAATTGTAGGTTCTCTCATTGGAGATGTCTCAGATTACAAGGACTAACCAACTTCAGCGCCGCACGTACACTAGTCGCATCGAGGAACTAGATCAAATAGCACCCATACAGGTTCCGGAGGGAAAGGCACTACCTGCCAGACCGGAGAGCTTGGGTTTGCGGTTGAATCCCAGTCTCCAATTCGACGACGACGATGGTTTGGAGGAACCTGGCAGTCTCGAGACAGCAGCCTTGACCAGGATTCTCAAAGACGGTAGTCGAAACACACACAATTATAGTGGCTCTGGATCGCGAATGCAGGGAGGACTCACTGAGCCGCCGAGGAGCGTTTCCACAAGGACTCCGGAGCAATACCCTCTCCAATCTTCTTTTTCACGCTCTCCACTTCGGGAACGAACCTCGGACGATCATATTATTTTCCAAATACCAACCGACGATGCTAACTTGCCTCGACCGCTTTCACCTCGCCGGCCTTTATCACCCACCCGTGATGGCAGAGGTAGCCCTGACGGACCCGTCAGATCGGATTTCTCTCTTCCAACAACACGTGTTGGCCAGAGTCCCAAGTCTAAACATATACGAGATTCGAGTCGAGAATCCAACTCATGGCTCGATCCGATCGATGAATCAGGAGGCTCTACCACATCCTCTGTACATTCTCGTTCATCCTCCATGAAGGTGCGGCGGAAACACATTCGTGCCCCCAGTGGTGCTACTGAGGCCGAGTTCGACGCGGCCCTAGACGCGGCTGTGGAGGCAGCGTATGACGATGGCTACGAGCCCATGGGCTTCTCAGACCAAGAGGCTTACGTCTCGGACGACCACGTTGTGGCGAAGGCCCTGCGCAAGGTAGAGCTAGCCAAAGAGCGAGTTCGCCAAACGGAAAGAGAGGTCTACGAGCAAGAAAATGAAAGGGAGCAGAAAGCACAAGACGAGCAACAGCCCGATGAAGACGTCAAGCATGAGCATTTCTATGACGATGGATCCTCTGATGAGGAAGAACGTATCTTGGAGGAGATGACTCGCGGCTACTCCATCGACAACTTTGCCTTCAACCACGGTCCACGTCAGCCGACAGCTCGGAATTCTGGCTCCAGTGATATTGCCCAAGGTTCTTGGCAGATGCCGTCTACCTTGAACATGGCGCCTACCGCTGATGTCTCCTCATCACCGACCGATGCCTTTGCTGCAGCAAACTTCTCACTAGCTGGAAGCCCAGCAGCGCCACCTCCGGTTCAGTCGCTGCCCGAGTTACCAGCCAAAGCTCCATTCTCCAGACCTGGATCGGGGCTCGGGCAAACTGTGAGGAGCAGGCGAATGTCCGGCCAAAATCCAAAACAGCTTAAGATAGAAACCACCAAACTGGGCCAGTTTGGTGACTCGGGAAGGCGGTACAGCGTTGCGCAGCCGGTTGATCGCGATCAGGGTGTGGACTTTGGTGGAAAAGAGTCCAACTTCCCGGGCAATGCCAATGGAGCGGTAGCTAGGCCGTACTCCCCTCCGGAAGGTGTCAGCCCAACTCAGCTTGTCCCACCCACTTCTCCACCTGGCCATCGAAGTCGCGACAGCGAAGACTTTGCTGGAAGCTACTCAGGTTCTCCCGGGTTCCGACCGACGTTGAGGAAGAACTTCTCATCCTCCAGCTTGAGAAGCATGAAGAATAGGAACATGTCGCTGTCAAATCTGGAGGATGCTTCGGATATGTCACCCGGTACGCCTCTCAGCAATGCCTTTGGTATCAACGGCAGACACCCGGCGATGCCCACGCTGCCAACACCTCTAGCGGCGGCATTCAGGGACAAAACCTCTAGGTCCGTAGGCGGGCTGTATTTACTTGACGACGCCCTTCACTCTCCACAAAGTCCGGGATCGCCAAATCAACTGCAAGTAGACGCCCCAGCTCCGTTGGAACCGTGTCCGACGGACTACATGCTAAGGCCCTTTTGGCTGATGCGATGTCTCTATCAAACACTTGCCCATCCTCGAGGCGGATATCTGAGCAACAAGCTCTTTGTCCCTCGCGATGTATGGAAGGTGAAAGGGGTGAAAATCCGAAACGTTGAGGAAAAAGTAGCAACCTGTGACTACCTTACGGCTGCGCTACTCAAACTGGCTAGAGTGGATACTTGTGACGCTGATGCCGTGCTCGAGGAGATGCAATCACTTGAGAACATTTTAGAGCAGGTACAGGCCAGCTTGACTCGGAAGCTAGGAACTGAGGTTGGCGTGCAGACGACCAACGTCATTTTCCGGGATGCTTCCATTCCAGCAGAGGTCGAAGCGGCGATCAATGTTCCGCGCTCGGCGAGCGTATCCGGAAAGTCGTCGTTCTCTTGGCGCAGGCTAAGGTCCAAGGGGTCGGCGGCGGGCTTGAATAACTCTTTCAATGCGAAAACCGCTGCTCCAGACAGTGGCAAGGAGTCTCCGGGACTGGAAACCTTGCCCATGACAGAGCATCCGACAAGCAAGCCCACGAAACGAGATCCGACCAGTGCACAATTCACTGGGCCAAACGCGAACTACATGGGATCATTAGCTCGGCTATTTGATGCAGCCCAGATGATCGGTAAGATGAACCACTCAGATACCGTGAATTACCAGACAACTTGTATGCTGACAGAGGGAACAACTATAGATCAAATCGCTCGTCAGGTTGAGGATCCCGGGCTTAGACACGCCGACAAGACGCAGGTTGGACTCGAGCTTTGCACCAGGCATGCTGCAGAGTTTTTTGGCTTCTTCATCTGCCGCTTCGTTCTGTCCGATCTCAGTACGTTGCTGGACAAGTTTATCAAAAGGGGAAGCGAGTGGGTGCTTACATGAGGTAATGACACAAGAGCTGCAATTCGGAATGTTCATATCGGGAAAGTGATGGCGGCATGATTTGAGCATTTAGTAGAGCGTTTGCATGATGCAACGTGATTGATCTATATATTGGAAGTGGCAAGGTGTTCTTGCCAGAATAAGCCGGAAACAATGGCGATGAACAATGAGAGTAGTTGGAGGACCATGACATGCACAAGATACCTTTTTATTTCCAACTATTTCCCCACCACCCTATACCTGCTTTGAACTGCACGTAACCCACTGAGCTAGAAGTCCCACCAAGTTACGGGATGGCAAAACGATTGGACTTGACGTCGGCTAATTATACCTAAACAATGCCAGCTCATAAGTCTGTTTACACCCACTAGGCAGCCACTACTTTAATACTATATACTAAAACAGTTTATAAATTATCTCATAAGTACAATCAGCTTCTATGGTTATAAGATTCTTAATAGTTATATAAATTTCAATTTTCTTAAATTTTTAATTATATTTGAAGGCTATTTAGAGATACCTTTTATGTAGGTAGGAACTTGCTGTCGATAGACTTACGACCTAGAGTTGTATTAAGTCGATAAGAACAAAGATTGAAGTCATGACCAGTTTCGGCGAACATTTTCAAAAATGACCAATCAAAAGCCCAAGAAAATGTAGACCGAGACCCACACAAGCTTCGAGCGTCGATCAAGGCTTTCTTGTCCCGTCAAGAAAAGACGACGCCCGACTACCGTTTCTGCCCCGGCGCTTCAAGTACCCCGAGTCGGATCCTCTCGATGCCGAATATTCAAACTTGATGCGCAGCTCCCCGGCGACAGGCGTGCGCTTCGTGCGGGACCGCTTGGTCGGAATCCCACGCCAATTGCGACAACTCCGTGCCCCGAGCCGGATCCAGTTCGCCCAGACGACGAGGACGACGGTGACGACACCCTCATACGCCTCAGCATGGAATCCTGTTCTTAGTAGAGGCTTCCATTGCGGCATACCCTCCTTAGCAAAACCCACTCCTCCGTCCCGCTCCGCCCAGGCTCTCGAGGAGCGCATTCTCGCCATTCCGATCGAACGATATCGCAACTTTTGCATTGTGGCTCACATCGACCATGGGAAAAGCACTCTGAGTGACCGCCTTCTCGAGCTCACCGGCACTATCTCTGCCAGCGACGCCAATAAACAGATTCTGGTACGCCCAAGACGGCATGCGGCGGGCGCGTTTCTTGAGGAGAAGTATTGGGCTGATCGAAATGTGGCCATCTTCTAGGACAAGCTTGATGTGGAACGAGAACGAGGCATCACCGTCAAGGCTCAGACCTGCACGATGATATACAACCACAAAGGCGAGGACTATCTGCTTCATCTCGTGGACACGCCAGGGCACGTGGATTTCCGCGCCGAGGTGACGCGGTCCTACGCAAGCTGCGGCGGCGCCCTGCTGCTCGTCGACGCCAGCCAGGGCATCCAAGCCCAGACCGTCTCCAACTTTCACCTGGCCTTCGCGCAAGATCTCGCTCTGATACCCGTCGTCAACAAGATTGACATGCCTTCCTCGGACGTGCCTCGGGTTCTCGATCAGATGCAGACGTCCTTCGAGCTGGACCCCGCTTCGGCGGTGCTCGTGTCAGCCAAGACGGGCAAGAACGTGGCCAATATCTTGCCCGCCGTCGTGGAACAGATACCCCATCCCGTGGGCGACACCAAGAAGCCTCTGCGGATTCTGCTGGTAGATTCATGGTATGACAACTTCAGGGGTGTCATCCTCCTCGTCCGTGTATTCGATGGCCAGGTGAAGGCCGGCGATAATCTCGTATCGTTTGGCACCGGCCAGAAGTATACTGTTGGTGAAGTGGGCATCCAGTATCCCAGCGCTGTCCCGCAGAGTGTACTGCGCGCCGGCCAGGTTGGTTATCTCTTCTTCAACCCTGGGATGAAACGAATCCAGGACGCCAAGTTGGGCGACACCTTTACAAAGGTTGGGCTCGAGGATCTTGTCGAGCCGTACCCTGGTTTCGAGGAGCCGAAACCAATGGTGTTCGTGGCTGCATTCCCCACTGACCAGAGTGACTACACGCGTCTTGCGGACAGCATCAGCCAATTGGTGCTCAACGACAGAAGTGTGACGTTACAGAAGGACTACTCCGAGGCCTTGGGAGCGGGCTGGCGCTTGGGCTTCCTCGGCAGCTTGCATTGCTCCGTCTTCCAGGATCGTCTGAAGCAGGAGCACGGCGCCAGTATCATCATCACAGACCCCACCGTTCCGACCAAGGTGGTATGGGCTGACGGATCCGAGACGGTCTACCAGAACCCAGCCGAGTTTCCTAGTCAGGATGAGCACCGCATGCGCGCCGCCACCGCTTACGAGCCGTGAGTTCTTTGCCCTCAGTCACAGTGTGAGACTGGACCGCCGTGCCTAACGATTGCGACTCTAGATTCGTTACTGCCACCATAACTCTCCCTGAAGAGTACCTGGGCCGCGTCATTGAGTTATGCGAAAGCCAGCGCGGTGAGCAGAAGAGTCTTGAGTTCTTCCACACCACGCAGGTAATCCTAAAGTACGACATACCTGCCGCTCAACTCGTCGACGACCTGTTTGGCAAGTTGAAAGGCATAACGTACGTCCACTCGACTTCTCTGCAGAATCTCAACTATCCGTGCTGACCGAATCTGAACAGCAAAGGTTACGCGAGCTTGGACTACGAGGAGGCTGGATGGCGAGCGAGTCAGCTTACAAAACTGCAGCTCCTGGTGAACAAGCAACCCGTCGATGCCATTTGCCGCGTGATCCATACCTCCCAGGCCGAGCGTCTGGGCCGACAGTGGGTGACCAAGTTCAAGGAGCATGTCGATCGACAGATGTTTGGTGAGCCCCCCTCGATGTTTCTTTTTTTTTAAAGAACCCGTTGGCGATGGTCTGGGTCTATCTAACACTTGCTACAGAGGTCGTCATTCAAGCGACTGCAGGACGCCGTATTGTTGCCCGTGAAACCATCAAGCCGTTTCGCAAGGATGTGCTCGCAAAACTGCACGCGAGCGATATCACTCGTCGGAAGAAGCTGCTCGAGAAGCAAAAGGCTGGACGCAAGCGATTGCGTGCCGTCGGTAACGTGGTTATCGACCAGTCTGCTTTCCAGAGCTTCTTATCCAGGTAGTAGAAGACCATATGGATTTGTCGGCCCTTTGGTCACTGGGATGTGAAGATGGGTTGGGTAGGCGACATTGCTGGCTTACCAGTGTACAAAATAGTAAAATACCATACCGTAGAGAAAACTGTCTGTATTAAAATTCGCAAGATCCCTTGATCGCGACTCGGCACATTGAGACGGGTAAGCGCAATGTCGAGGTCGGCAGCTGTATAAGCTCACGAAGTCACATGATCACTGCCAGCGGAACGAGTCGGCTTCACCAACGATTAACAGAAAATAGCATATTTTTGTTTGCCAGGATCTTTTGATTTGGGCGTTGCGTGGGTTTCATGTCCAGAGTCCTTTCGTAGGCTACCTATAAGCCAGCAATGCAGTCTCATCCCCATTTTTCACAAATCGATTTGACCCTGCGCATCCCGAAAGACCAAACGAGGTAAGCCAGCCTAGGACGCCCGCCATGATCTACCATCTCAGAGCCCTTTCCCCACCACACATCGTTCATCACCGTCCATAACCCAGAAGAGAGAACAAAGAGGAGGCTTTTTCTGCCCCCTCTCTTATGCCCTCGACATGACACCCCAGGCGCGGATGATGTTGTCGGTGTAACCGGCGAACAGGGTCTGGCCGTCGGCGGACCAGGCCAAGCTCACGCACTCAGGCTCACGGCTCTTCTTGCCGACGGCGGTGAACTCGGGCTTAAGCTCATCAACCTTGCTCTTCTTCTCAAGGTCGAAGATGATGATGCTGCTGGCGGTGGCAGCGCAGAGCCAGTAGCGGTTGGGGGAGAAGACGAGGGCGTGAATCTCGTCGTTGGCGTTGAGGGAGTACAGGTGCTTCGACTCGTTAAGATCCCAGAGCATGGTCGTTCCGTCCTTGCCGCCGGAGGCGCACAGAGATCCGTCGGGGGAAATGGTGACGGTGTTGATGTAGCCGGTGTGGCCGATGTGGTCGGTCTGCAGCTTGCAGGTGGAGAGCTCCCAGACCTGAGGTTATCAAAGTCAGCTTCTGATGTTTATCTCCGCGAATTTTTCGGCAAAATAGAAAGGATGGAATTGGTGCGAGATCAGTGCATTGGTGAATAGTGGTCTCATGGCCTGTCAAACAGGCTCTGAAGTAGCAAATACTTTTGTTGCAAAACATCATATCGTAGGGTTCCTTGAATGTGCTGAACGTGTAAACAAGGCAGTTCCAACTCACCTTGACGAGCTTGTCCCAGCCGGAGGAGACAATGACGGGGTTCTGGGGGTTGGGGCTGAAGCGGACGCAAGAAACCCACTCGGAGTGGCCCTTGTCGGTGATGGTGTACTTGCAGTCACCAAGGGTGTTCCACAACTTGATGGTGCGGTCGCGGGAGCCGGAAACGATTTGTCTGTTGTCGGCGGAGAAGGAGACGGACAGAACGTCGTTGGTGTGACCGACGAAGCGGCGGGTGGTGGTGCCAGTGGCGAGCTCCCAGAGGCGGAGGGTCTTGTCCCACGAGGCAGACAGGGCGTAGGCGCCGTCCGACGAGATAACCTGTTCATTCCTCCATCAGCCCAAAGTCCGCGCAAATGACCAGGACGGAGCAGAGTTTTTCGCATGTTCCGTAGAGGGGGGTTCGAGACGTACGCAGTCGGAGACGATGTGGGAGTGGCCCTTGAGGGAGCGCTTGGGGTAGCCGTACTGAGACTCGTCACGGGTGAGGTTCCAGATGATCAGAGTCTTGTCACGACTGGCGGACAGGAGCATGTTGGGGCTGGCGGTACATGTTAGCGACCAAACCTCAACCTAGTTCAACCACCCGCGCGTCTCGTCGTAACGTCCTCCTTCTTTTTTCGGTGGTGTTCCGCATCGAGAAAGCGTCGAGAGGATCCGATGGAGGGGATTGAGGGGAGTCGTACTTCTCCATGGAGGTAGCCAGGCTGGTGACCCAGCCATTCTATCAAAAGCATCACCGTCAGCCGGGATTGTCCAAATTTTGCTGAAAATCAAGCCAGCGCAGGCGGCGGCGACGCGATCAGTGCGCTGACAGCGGGCAAGCAGCAACTTACGTGGCCCTCGAGGGTACCCTTGAGAATCAACTGCTCAGCCATTGGGAAATGAGGCAATCAGGTCGATTGAGTGGTGAGAGAAAGGTGAGGAAGATTGGAGTTGATTCTGAGGTCACACCTTTGACCCTGGGAGCTCTTGCGGATTTCAGGAATTTGTGTGTGGGTGAAAAAAAAGCCCTCCTTCGGATTATCTAGGCGAAGCAAGGCTGCCCAGCTGCAGGTGGGGCTCGACCAATGGGAATGTCTAGTGGCGGCACCGCTGGGACGAGGCTGACTGGTCCCCACCTCACTCTGTATGTTTACCTCAGGTAGGTTGCATGTCACCGTGCATTCTTTTGACTGGGTTTCGTAGAGCAGATCCATCGCATTACATAAGGCAGGTCAAATTTGCAGAATCATAAACAAGTCAAAGCGGCTCACCCAAAACGATTTACTCGAGTTGAGTTTGATAAAAAATACGGAAGAATGCCTCAAACCCAATACCCATTTGAAAAATACCGCGGCCCGATAATATATAATCTCCTCGGCCAGTGTGCGACATTTTTTGCAAGCCTATGCCCAGAACCGCCCAAACGCCTTGCTGTATGCACATCGATAAAATGAATAGCCTTCGTATGCAACCGAAGCGCACACTATCCGGATCCCTCGATCCAAGAGAAGTCCCACCCTCACCGACGGCCACGACCTCGCTGCTAGCCTTGGCCAGCGGCCCTTTTGCCCTGACGCTGTACTTCGCGGCGCAAATAGCGTGCATCGGAATTAACGATCATACTATGATCCGCGATTTCGACTTGTCCGCTGGCTCCCCCTTCTTTCTTAACGAAACCCTCCATCGCAGCAGCCCAGAGTGAATAGCGCTCCTTTGTCGTGGGATCGCGCTCTGATAACGACCTAACCTCTTTCTGCTTCCGAATTTTCGCAGCCCGAACCAGTCCGCGAAGAGCTTCTTCTCCTTGCTTAGAGGCCTTCGCCGCCTCTTCTCGAGTCTTCTGAGGATCACGTCCGCTGTCATCCTCCTTGGGCGTGTACTTATATGTGTGCTTGCTCGGGAAGTCGGGAAATGATTTGGGAATGTAGGACTTGGCTTCTTTTTCTGGTCTCCCGCTAAGTTCCTCCCCGAGAAGAGGTAAGGTAGTGTGCGCGTCCGGATCCTCGATCGAAGGATCGAAAAATGCGACGGCGAGTTTGGATTTAGGAACCGGAGTGCGAATATGGGGCCTAAGGGCTTTTGGCTTGAGCGTGAATCGCTGCATGGTAGACTCGAAATCGGCCGGGGTCGGCTGTTCACGGCGAGCGGCCAGAGCAACGCGTTTGAGATCATGGACGAAAGAAGCCAAATCTATATGGGATATTAGCATTGCGAATGAAACCATCACTGTCGAAGCCTTACATGTTTCTACCGTCCCCAAGAAGCTCTGCATAGCCTCGGGAGTGGCGGTATCGAATCCAACATGTTGTAATGCCAACCCAATGCCGCGCTCGAGGCCGCTTTTTGCCTGGTAGTCGAGCGAAGGGATGGTGATCTCGGTTGCACAAGGAGGGCATGGCTCGTCGCCCTCAGCTGATGTTTCGGGCTCTGCGATTGCCTCTACTTCTGTTTTCTGCCGCTTGGATGCCGAATCTCCATCGTCTCTGGATGCGCTCCGTTTAAGCGGGCTCGCGGCCGCGGTAGACGAAGGTGTCTTGGACATGTCGAAGGTCAAGGAATACCGGACGATGCTAACGGGTCGGGGCTTCTGGTCGACCAGGGAATTCGGCGCGACTGCTTTGCTAATTCAAATGCGCATGATCGAGGCGACGAAAGCGGTGCAGCAAAGTTGGGGATCGCGGTTGACTCGCAGACTAGGTGAGAGTCGGAGTTGTTTGATGGGATTGTCGCAATGGTCCGGCACCGTACCTTACTGTTGCACGACAGAGGTACGTACCCCGAGGTCGAGAAAAATGGAAGGAGCGCCCGTCCTCATTGATGGTCCGCGCGCTGAGTGGACCGGGCCACTGCCGCTGGGGCCCATTCGTGACCCATGTGTCTGGTGACGACGCAACTCGCGTGGTCAATTCAACTGGCTGCTCACCTCCAAGATGAGAACTTCTAATTGGATCAATTCCTCAGTACATATTGCGATTTTAAGGTACCTCATCCACAGATGCACTTGCCTACTCGCTTCACCCGTTTTTCTTCAATGACAAGCCATCAACACCAGACTTTGCTGCCACGGTCATTCTTTCCTACGATTCTCGGATAATCGCTTTTCATCCTGTACGCAGACACGACTCTGAATGCTGCCAAGTCCTCAATCAAGTCTGATCTAACATCCTCAGCGATAATTTTGCTCGCATTTCAGAATGACGCCCTCAAGCTTTTCTCATCAACTTCTTCGTCCTATGTCATTGCACTTGTTTTTGTTGTGTGTTTGAATACCGCTGTAAGCCTTCAACCATGGCTGCCCTTCTTTGTCCGTTGTCGCAATTCCGCTTGAGTGCGAAGTCTAACCTAGCGCCTTCGCACATTATTAGCCTCTCAACCTTTTTGATTACCTGTCTTGAGCTTCCGTAGCTTATTGAAGCGACTGCAGTCCAGAACCATCCCAGGTGGGCTGTGCTTGACTCGGTATCTTATCTGACACGCCAATATTCAACTACTTTCCACGTCTCCCCCGAGCTCTTTCTTTTAATTTGTCCTAATATCTCCCTTGAAGTGGATTTAGCCAACGTATTCCCTGAGATTTGTACGCCTTTTCTTCGCTAAACATACTCGACAAATTCGAAGAATACGCAGCAGGAACTTATCTCTGTCTTGGTGCCACCCGCGTGTCTGAGTCAAGCGCCTCCATTCCTCCCTTCCCAACGGAACCTGAAGCTCAGGGGTTGTGGTAATCTTTCACTTATACCCCATAAACACGCGAAACATCGCCATCGCAACCGTTCTACGGAGCTGACGGAAAACCTGCGGAACAAAACGTTACAGTACCAAACCTGACAGACCATTTCCCCAATGCAAGACTTGAAAACCCTGCGAAAGGGCGGCTACCGTGGCCTAAACCTTGAAAAGCTCAAGATCTCAGAGCCGTTGAGCGCGTTTCCCTCGGAGATTTTCCAACTTGCCGATACCCTCGAGCACCTTGACCTCTCTGGAACAGGACTGACTAGCTTGCCCGACGAAATCAGTCAGCTGCAAAAGCTTAAGATCGCCTTTTTCTCCGACTGCAAATTCGCTACCTTTCCGAAACAGCTAGCAGCATGTCCCGACCTCGAGATGGTGGCCTTTCGCTCAAATGGCATGGTTTCGATCCCAGAAAACTCCCTGCCGCAGAGACTTCGCTGGCTCATTCTTACCAACAACCGCATCGAGGCGCTTCCCCGGACCATCGGCCGCTGCTCGCGTCTCCAGAAGTGCATGCTTGCCGGAAACCGCCTGAAGAGTCTCCCCGACGAGATGTCAGCGTGCAGAAAACTTGGTCTACTTCGTCTTTCTGCCAACGAATTCCACGAGCTGCCATCCTGGCTATTTGAGATGCCAGAGCTTGGTTTTCTTTCTGTCGCCGGCAACCCATGCTGCGCTGTGACGTTGGAACAGGAAGTGGCCCAGCTTCGCAAGGTAGGGTGGTCGGACCTAGAAGTCGAGGGCTTACTCGGTCACGGCGCCTCTGGGGACATCTTCAAGGCGAGGTGGATGCTTGTCGACTCTGTCACCGAGGAGGTGGCTGTGAAGTTGTTCAGGGGTGAGGTGACGAGTGATGGAACTCCGCTCGATGAAATGGCAGCTTGTCTGGCCGCGGGTTCACACAAGAACTTGATCAGCACGCTGGCAAGCATCGTCGGGCATCCAGAGAAGCATGGTCTCATCATGCAGCTCATTCCACCACATTACCAGACTCTGGGACTTCCACCTTCGCTGCAGACATGTACGCGAGATCGTTACGAATCAGGCAAAGCGCTGTCAGAAGCTACTATCCTGAAGATCCTGGTTGGCGTAGCTGCTGCTGCACGTCACCTCCACACTCGTAAGGTCTCTCATTGCGATCTCTACGCCCATAACATTCTGTGCAGTGACGCTGGGCATGCTCTGCTCGGCGACTTTGGCGCAGCAACGATCTACGAGAACCTCGGCGGCTTTGATTTTGAAAGGTTGGAGGTCCTGGCATTCGGTCATCTGATCGAGGATCTACTTGAGGTGGGAGAGATGAATGGAAGGCATCGCGAGATGTCACAAGCGGCTGAAAGGTTGAGAGAGCTACACGCCCGGTGCTCGACTCCGACCGTTGGAGAAAGACCGACGTTTGCAGAGATTTTAGAGGCTTTGTGATGGTTGTGACGAAACGGCAAATGAATCAAGTGTTGAATTGGGAATAGAAAGATAGAGCGACTTGATAGACCGCGGTTCAATGGGTTTGACTAACTGTGTCATCGGAATTTCTGATTCGTCCCCCTGATCGATTTGCATAGTAACGCAAGTGTCTTCGCAAAGATTGGCCTCATAGCGCTTGACAGCCCTTCAATTCCAACAGTTACCGCCCTGTCGAAGATTCCTCGGTGAAGGCGGCACATATGTCAATAACTCCGTTGCTCTGTTGTCACTTCTCAGTATCCGCACCCTCAACGTCGTTCTAAAGTTACAGCACAGCCACATGGTTTCTAGAGCAACGAAGGGAAATAGTACTTGGGGCAGCTCTAAATCCGAGACCGAAAGATGACGATGACGGAGGTCTAGGCAAAGCGTGGCAAGGTCTCTCTGTCAAAATATTCCGTTTATTTTCGCAAGTTTACCATTCAGGCGCCGTATCGTTAGTCTCCTGCCACGAATGCCTTAGTATAGGGCCCCATTTGACGTCGACGTCTTTGTGACAGATAAATCTGAAGGTCGACAACCTTTGGCAACGCTGCGATCTGTCTCTTGGAAATTCCTGAGCTCGAACATCGTTACGCCACTGAATGTCAACTTAGTGATGTTTGTCAACAGCTGCTTAACCTGGCAGCGACGACCACAACACAGCGCCAAACAGCTTAGGTTTAGGTTCGTGGCGCATGGGGACAGTTTAACGACGAGGCGCAGGTCGTCTTCGATAAGTCCCCTTAGCGGCTAAGGGCTGCCACTCGTTGGCTTGACAGCGTCTGAGCGAACGCTTTCGACGCGAAGATTTGGGTATGTTTTGGTTGGGAGGAAAGCACAGAATCCATCCAACGGAAGGGCAATCGCCAGCTCCATCAGGCACGCCATCTGGCGGAGCAGCAGCAGTAGCAGAATGTGCAGATAGCGTTGTTCTGCTCTCTTCAAAGACGGATGACCAGAGAAAATAGCCCCCGAGATTTTCAGTTTCCTTTTCCGACTGTTGGTCCTGTGAAGTAATTGAGGGTGCGACCTGAATTCCTGCCATCCACATGCATCAACCAGGAAGGCAGCGTCCGGCGTCCTTCGGGCGAATCAACTTTATACCGTAATTCCAGTGAGAAAAATTAACATGAGAACTGCCTGATACTGGCAGCGATGTCATCATTGGCGTTGACGAAGCGGAAGAAAGCAAGAAGCTTTGAAAGAGACGACGTGCCATGGAAGCTGACCATGCTGTGTGGGAAAGGGTGAATGAGGTTGGGATGTTTACGACAGGTCTTTGGCGAATTAGCAAGATGCCTCCTGAGGACCTGCAGTTATTCGAAGAGGTTGATTGTCTCTGCTGTCGCAAAAGATGCACGGAGCTTGTGGCCCAAGTTCAGGTGAGAGCAGATGGCGACAATGACCTCGGAAGAGAGGTTTGATAGTCGAGCCATTCCGAATATGCCTCCTTCCGCAAGGGAATTGGATATCGAAGCATTGTTCGGGACGAGATAAGCCTGGCTGGCACTTGATATTTCGGTGAAAGAAAATAGGTTCTCATTTCGAAGCGCTTGAGATTTAAGCGAGCTGTCGTGTATCACGTGAGTTGGAGTTTGCTAGCTTGAGGCGCGGAGATCGGGCGAGACCCCCGGAGCGGGGACCCCAGTCGCAGGCGGCCTGTCTTAGGTAGGTAGCTTGGGCGCTCACAACTATGGTACATTTGACTTCGTACCTTCTCTTACCTTAAGGTACCAACACCACCACCAACACCACCAACACCACCAACACCAACACCAACCAACGTAGCTCCATCTTTATATTTGGTTCCAGCCTGAACATATATCACCTCCTCCAAGGGTGATCCTCATCTTACATTCATCATTGTCTTCTCTGTTTTTTAACCTCTTTATCCACCTCTTTTACCCCCCAACCCCCTTCCTCTCAATCATGCCATTACCCTCACTGTGGAAGCTCTAATATCGTCTCCATCATCGCCATGTTTACCTTCGACAAAAATATTCTACCCCAACTGCCGACCCGAAAAGGCTTACTAGTTATCGATTTTCAAAATGATTTTCTCTCCGCCGACGGCGCCTTGCCAGTCCACGAGCGTGATCAACTCGTCTCACGCACTCTTCAGCTGGTCAAGGCGTTCCGCAAAGTTGGCGAGGTCATTTGGGTTTGCACCGAGTTCGACAAGCCTCGCCAATCCGCGGCCGAGAAGATTCTAGCTACCGATATCATGCCGAAGCCAACCATAATGGCTTCTCGTGTCCGCCGCCGAGGTGCCCCTGCTGAATCAGTGATAGACGATGGAGCCATCGTCGATGCCGATCCCGAGGCCTTCCTCGGCCGGCCCGGCCCGCCGGTGGTCTACTCCGCCACCCCCGGGGCTCAATTTCCCGCCGCTGTCAAGGAAGCTGTCGCTCCGCGGGATGTCACTTTCATCAAGTCTCATTACTCGGCCTTCAAGTCAGGCCAGTTATTGCAGATGCTGCGTGTAAAGTTCGTTACTGAACTTTATCTCTGCGGTTCTCTTATCAACGTCGGCGTTTACGCCACAGCTATTGATGCCGTCAAGTACGCTTACTCTATCACACTGGTAGAGGACTGCTGTGGGTACATATCCGCTCTTCGCCAGAACAACGCAGTACGAGGCCTTACCGATGTCACTGGTTGCGACGTTGAGGATAGTCTGGTTGTCATCGAACGCCTGCAGCCTAAGAATGCGGCATCGTCTATGACACCAGCCTCACCTATTGTCCCCAAAAGATTGAGCGACGTGGTACCTTCTAGAGACACATCATCAATCGAGGATCAAAGGGCTGCTCTAAACCTGAAGGGTGTTGGTTCATCCGCCGCAAAGCCTAGGTTGCACCGACCCGTGGTAGCCTCGGACTACGCAAACATATCTGATGTGTTGGAGGTCGACCCGGATGCCCAGCCGCCACAAACATCAGCCAACGATGACTCACACGCCACAGAAGCTTCTCGCAGTCGATTCGGTAAGACGGAAACGCAGCCTAATCTGCTAACGGAGAGAGTCGCGTTCGAGGAACCGCAAATACTGAAAGCTGCTACTCATCGAAAGACACATGCTTCAGACACAGATCCCCAATCTGAGTTGGAAGCGGAGTCAGAAACTATACAAGCCATCATGAATAACAAAACAGATACGGAGAGTGTTTCCCCGCAAACTTCGGAACCCCTTTGTGAGGGCGATACCACTATCATTCAAAACGTTCTTCCTAAACCTCTTGTCGAAGGCATTTTCGAGAAGATCAGAGATGAGGTACAATGGCAGAGAATGTCACACCAGGGTGGAGAAGTTCCTCGTCTGGTGGCCGTCCAGGGTGACGTCGCCCTTGATGGAAGCATGCCAGTGTATCGCCATCCATCCGACGAGTCCCCCCCTCTACTTCCCTTCTCGCCGACAGTGATCCAAATCAAGACGGAGGTTGAAAAACAGCTCGGCCACCCGGTCAACCATGCCCTGATCCAATTTTATCGCGGTGGCACTGACTACATCTCCGAGCACAGTGACAAGACCCTCGATATTGTCAAGGGATCTTACATTGCCAACGTCAGTCTAGGCGCGGAACGAACGATGGTGTTTAGGACCAAGAGACGGGAAAAGGACCCGTTTAGTACCGAGCCGTCGTCCGGGGAAGACTCGAAGCAGCGCAAAATCACTCGCGCCAGGCTGCCGCACAATTCACTGTGCCGTATGGGGCTCGAGACCAATATGCGCTGGCTGCACGCTATCAGGCAGGACAAGAGGATGGATCGCGACAAGACTCCGCCCGAGCTCGCCTTCTCCGGCGGGCGCATTTCTTTGACGTTTCGACATATCGGCACCTTTCTGGATCGCGATGGCAGTGTGATCTGGGGCCAAGGAGCTACTGGCAAGACCCGAGACAAGGCCAACGACGTTATTAACGGCCAGAGTCCAGAGGCCGTTAGAATGCTGCAGGCTTTTGGTACGGAGAATCATTCGACGAATTTTGACTGGGACCACCACTACGGCAAGGGATTCAACGTTCTTCACATGAACCATTCGCCGCGCCTTTTTACTTCAGCGGATCCCATTGTCAACATGCGCATCGCCCTGATATTGGCGGAATATGGAATTTCCTACGCCAAGGGAAGCATGTCACCGTCTTCTGACTCGAAGGAGGGAACCATAATTGTCGAAGATGAGTATGCGGCACCAGAGAGCCAGGCAATCAAATATTCCGACAACGATGCAGATAAGTCTACTGTCCAGGGCGAACTGGCAATTATGCTGTACCTGGACAGCGTACATGGATCGGGAAAGATGGGCAAGGTCAGGAAGTCACAACTCGAGTTGGCAACAACCTTGACTCGTTTCCAGCAGGGCCTTTCGATGCTCGAGAAGTGGCGACGGCTTAAGAAGGACGATAAGGACAACCGCGATTTCAAGAAAGAGCTGGCTGTATGGGACGGCTACGCCAGCGAAGCTGACTTTATCGCCGGACAAGATGTTTCGTTGGCCGACTTTGCATTTTGGCCGGTACTACATGCAATGGTCAAGGAGTCGGGCATCGACTCACTTTCTGCGACCGACAAATTGAAGGGGTATTATGAAAAGCTCGGAAGTAGAGAATCGTTTGCCAAGGTTTTGGGTACCAGTCAGTCTCAGCCTGACGGCGCCGCTTGAATCCGAGGACTCAATCGGAATGGCCAAACGGGACGGAGGGGTTCGGGGCAACGGAGGTCAAAAGGGAGTGTGCTCAATGCACTGAGGGGAAAACTCCGGAAGCGTGTTATGGCTTGGTGCTTGGGAAGGAAAACAGAACAGGAATAACTCAATAGGATCCGAGACGCCGTGAGGTGTCTCATCGCGAGAGAGGTGTCTCATCGCGAGATGTGTGTGCTCTTGGTGTTTTGTATATGTGAGATAATTATACAAGACTTATAATGGTGATACCGACTAGGGGGAAACGAAGCCGATCAATGAGGTGATCGTCTTTCTACGATGGTTCATAGATGCGCTCTATTCTCGGGGTATCTTGGATGCTTCTCTCACCTCTCCGCTCCCGAGTGTCCGTGTCCCAATATCGCTCTCTGCGACTGACGGCACTTGGCTTCATGGAAGTCGATTTGAGGATCGCTCAATACGACAGCACGTATTGCTGCTGCTGTTGCTGATGTTGCCTAATGCCATCACTGAACACCGCCATCTCCGCCCCCAGTCCCAGGTAATGGCGGTCCTGTCGCATCTCGGACCGTCTGCTCGCGCTTGTACTCTTCTTCGAGGGCGCGTTGCATGTTGAAGTCAAGCTGTCGTTCTCTCTTTACACGCTGCAGCTCCATATCACGAACGACGCCTTGATGCATTGCCTGTGGGAGGAGATTGATTCGCTTTAGTCTTGATTGCCCTTTTCTTGGATCGCTCTTTAGGTAATCTAGGAGCAGGTGGACCTTACCTCTTTTTCAAACTTTTGTTGAAAATGCACAATGACAATGGTACTGGCGGCGAACAGCGACGTCGCCGCGAGTGTCAGTTTAGACGCCCGCGACATGGTTTTAGAGCATCAATTGAACGCTTCAAAGATTTGATATTCTGAAGGAAAGAACTGCGCCCCAGAAAACACTGCGGAGGAGGTCGTCGGGATCCGGAGAAAGTGGTCTTATGCAGGGATTTGCCCAGCGCATCTAGAGATGATGTCGGTTTCTGGCGGCCCACGATAAGAGTTTAGGTCGGGGAACGGATAAATGCATAGCATATCTCATCTCGAGCTGTAGCGGAGCTACCAGCTATTTGCTACCTAAATGGTAGGTAAGTAGGTAAGGTAAGGTAAGGTAGGCACCGTGGAACCCAACGAGCCCCACCACATCAGTGTTGGCGGGTGCAGTGGAGAAGTAAGGTAGGTACCTAACTCTCAGTGATCCTAGGCACTCGGCCACCTGAGCGGCTTCCTGTGGCGGTGCATTGGGAACGTTAGCTACGTACTGAACTGGACTCCTACACCTTACGTGCTGCACCTCACCCAGCGCGGACAACATCCATCTCCGCAATATATCTATCGCGACATCCTTCATCCGACATCCCCTTTCGCAACCGCCCTCTGCGATTACCGCGCGTCCATATATTCCACCGACACCCACCCTTTCGAAAGCGATCCCCTCGTTCGCGACGATCCCATACAATGGTGAGGAGGTACCCTCCATCTTCGCGGACGTCATTCATTCCGCGGGGAGGGTGATCAGGTTGCTAACTCGGTGCATTCGCAGTCGGCTCAGAACTCGGCGGGTATCCAGACCCTCCTGGATGTATGGAAAGCCCCTTACGCAAAAGTTCTTCCGAGTTGGACTGTATCTTTGCTGACCACCCGCACAGGCTGAAAGGGAAGCTTCCAAGATCGTCCAGAAAGGTACGATGCATATCCCTAGTCCCCTCGCCCAGGGCCATCTTAGCTAACATAACTCAAATCAGCCCGCGAGTGTAGGTTACATGATTCGATCGATGTCTTATTGTTCCCTATCGTACTTACACTGCGCGAACGACAGTCCGAACGAAGCGAGTGAAGGAAGCCCGTGACGAGGCCAAAAAGGAGATCGAGGCTTACCGCAACTCTAAGGAGGACGAGTTCAAGAAGTTTGAGTCTGAGGTACGGCTGGACAGGATTGTAATCCAAGCAGAAAGGTCGCCAAAAGAAAACTGACGTTTCGCGCAGCACGCCCAAGGCAACAAGCAGGCCGAGGACGAGGCGAACAAGGAGGCTGAGGCCAAGATTAAGGAGATTAAGGACGCCGGAAAGAAGAGCCAGGACAAGGTCGTTGCTGACCTCTTGAAAGCTGTGTTCGAAGTCAAGCCTGTCGCCCCGAGGGCCGCATGAGGACGTGTCAGCCTGCCACACAACTTGTGGTCGGATATATCGACCTGATCGGGGGTCCATAAGACTGTACAGGGCCGCGCATCTTGCGTCCCGTGCAGAGGTCGCACACATATAAGTATGGATGGTTTGACACAATCGAAGGAAGCCGGAAAGCACCGCAGCTGATAGTTCGGCGATGGATAAGACCAAGACTTCGCAAGAGAGGCTGCACGTTCGTGCGGTAATTGTAGAATTACACCTAACAAATCTGCCCTTTTCTTACCCCGCCTTGTTAACCTAAAAAGTCCATCAGCGTCGCAAGCATCTCGGCCAAGTCCTTATGCTCGGGCTTGTCGAGATCCAGGTCCTCCCGATACTCTTGCAATGTTGCTTTGATGGCGGGTAGGCCTTGCCCGTCCGCAGCCAGCAGTTTTTGTATGCGCTTCTTGGCTCCGTCGTCTTCGGCGATGAGCCATGCTAACGTCACGTCAATCGCCCAAACGCTGTAAAGACCTTCGTCAATCCTCCTCAGAAACCATTCACCCTCCGACAGCTCGGCGTCTTCCGCGCTCATCCTACTTCGCTCCTTCTGAATCTCCTCGTCCACGGCTTCCAGCATGGACTTGTACGTCTTCCTGCACTCGTAAAGCCGGTTCAGTTTCTCGTAGTCCTTCTCGACAAATTTCGCCAGCGTTCGGATTCTCTCGGCAGAGTTGGCAGGCAGGAACCTCAGCAGAGATCTGAAAATATCGAACAAGCTCTCGTTGATCATGCGGTGCTGTGTTGTCTTTTTGAACATGGTGAAGAGCACCTTGAGCCCACCGGCCTCTACCACCTTTTGGCAGACTTCTCCGCTCATGTCACCACTGACGCTGTGCACGAGAAGACGCATCGCCGGTTGCTTGCTCATCTTGCCCTCCTTGAGCATGATGAGGCACAGCTCGATACCCTCAGCTTCGAGGAACTTGGTCTTGCCTTCCGGCTCGTTGACAATGCAAACAAGCGCGTTGAACAGGTTCTCCATGTACTCTTCTTCTTCGCCTCCTTTCTCGGGGTCACGTTTTCGATATGAGGCGACCAGTTGGAGCAAGACGTCGACGGCGTCGAGTTCAGCCAGTCGGCGGCGCGTCAGTGATGATGTGTGCGCAATGATGTCCAATAGCTCCGTGGCGTATTGTTTGTTCTGTGACACGGGCGACTCCTTGCGCTGCGCTCTTTCCAGGAGCCACTTGATCAGCGTGCTGTCCCGACCGACCGTTTCCGCATTCGCCTTCTTCGACAACAGGTTCTCTATGACACCCAGCGCATGGTAAACTCCGTCGCGGTCAGCCTCTTCTTCCTCGTTCAGGCGAGAGAAGTTGGATATCAACAGCCCGACGAGGTCCGCCTTCAAGAGCGCGTCGGCCAGCACGTCCCAGTCCTCGTCCGTTGCGGAAACATCCTCGTCGGTGAGCTCGCCAATGATCTCCACGGCATCGATGGCGATGTCCGTGTTCTCGTGAGCCAAAAGGCCGACAAGGCTGTCCACGCAGCCCAGCTTGACGAACTGCGGGTATAGGTCGGGATGCTCCGACAGGATGGAGAGATCTTTGATGGCGGCGTCGAGGTCCGCCTCGCTCTCGATGAACTTTTGCGGGTCGTCGGCGAACTTGGCGCGTAGCTCTGCGTTCTTGGTGATGCGCTTCTCGAAATTGAGGGCCGTTTTCCTCAGCCACGAGGCATCGATCTTTTCGGGAGCCGCAGACTCGTCGCCGCGACCGTCTACGTAGTCGAGGATCTCGGATTCCTGTTTCGTGATTCCTCCGCCGAAGAATCGGCCCTCGTCATCGTCGGGAGGCATCTCAGCTCCGTAGTCCCCATCGTCGCCGTTCTCTTCGTCGTCGGGAGGGAGAGTCGGTCCGGCGGCAACATCGTCGTCTTCGAGTTCGTCTTCAACTTGCGCGTGCCGGCTGGTAGGGTCACTGGCGCTCAGCTTCGCGGACTTATAGATTTCGTCTGGTTACTATGAGCCTTTTCTCTGCGATTGCTATTTGCCTTGGAGGGAGAGATGTGCTCACTTGGGTCTTGTACTGCGTCCAATTTCCTCTTACCAACGCCGCCGGCGCTCTGTTTTCTCGTCAGCCTGGCAACGGGTTTGGTCGCATTGAAAACAGCAAGCGTACCTTGAAGAGCTCGTTAACGTCGGTCATGGCGGCGAAGTACTATTGGTGTCACGTCGCTTTGGGCCAATTGGAGTGGAGAGTGGTATTGACGCAGTGAAGCTCTCTGGACTAAGAAAGTTTGGTAATGCGGCGACGGGAGACTATGAAAGAGTCCTAGAGCGCGACTTGGTGCTTTTTGGAGCTCTGTCGCGATGCTGCAACTCGGTGGGGTGCAGGTACCCCGTCACTGAGCTGAGGTAAGGTACCTTACCTACCTAGTAGCTCAAAGCAGTGTGGAGTCAGTTTAGGTTTATGCAATACAGACGGTGGCTGAGAAGTGTGTGGCTCTGCTCAGTCTGGGGTAATCCCTAGGTAGGTCACACCGTACGGGATGCTCTAGATGTCGTACGCAAAGATTGTCACTTCCATAAACGAGATTAATTTCCATCGTAGAGCGCCTCGTCAGTATCAGAGGATGCATTTACTTTGCAATCAATTTGCTTGCTATCGCTTTTCCTCTTCTATCCTAATCATGTACTTTTACCTTGCCACTTAAGGTAAATGGCGGATTTTGGGCAAGAAACGTGTATTGACACTGCCTGCCTGATTTAAGTGAATCTGTTTTCTTTTTGTGTCCCCGTTTGATAGTACAAATAATTAGTACAGACACATCGAGGCGAGCTCTGCTAGTCTACCGCCCACCAGGAATGGAAAAGCGACACGTAAAGCCTCCCACGTCCCTGCCATCTTAGACGCCAAATGAAATCACTCCTTATACTGCCCAACTCAACCTATTTGTCTCGCTTGATACGGCTCGGCAGAGCTACACCTCCGCTCATCCACCTTCCCTGTGAACCTCCCCATCTTACCGGATGGAAACTCCCGATCTGTTGGTAAACATGCGTGCGGCGATGTTCATAGACTGAAGCTCTTGGAACAAGAGCTTGGCCGCGTATGGAATATGAATTTGTGCAATCTTCGTCTTGTTCTTGCAGGGTCGGCACTCGAAGGATTGCTTAGATAGATTTCTATGTGATATTAGTACTGTGTCAATCACTTCCACTTCTGGAGCATTAACTTACGCGATGGGTGTCATCAACCCGCAGATCTCGCATACGTGAACTCGGAATGCATCTGAGACTTCGAACAGTCTCTCCTTGAGGAAAGAAGCAGCACCGTGAGCAATCATGCAATCACGCTCCATTTCTCCGAAACGCAGACCACCATCACGAGCACGACCCTCTACAGGTTGTCTCGTCATGATCTGCACTGGTCCACGTGCACGAGCGTGAATTTTATCGTCGACCATATGGCGCAGACGCTGGTAGTACGTTGGGCCGAAGAAGACTTGGGCTCGCAACTTTCTACCAGTATGGCCGTTGTACATAATCTCGAAGCCTCTCGACTGATAGCCTTGGTCGCGGAGTAGCTGCGAGACGGAGTCGACTGTGACGTCCGTGAATGGAGTCGCGTCACCTTCCATACCCTTCAATGTCGACACTTTACTAAGCAGACACTCAATCAAATGGGCAATTGTCATACGAGAGGGAATGGCGTGTGGGTTGATGATGATATCGGGGGTGATGCCCTCGCATGTAAAAGGCATGTCTTCCTGACGGTAGGTGACACCGATCGTACCCTTCTGTCCATGACGTGAGGCGAACTTGTCACCAATTTGCGGGATCTTGGTCGTCCTGACACGAACCTTGACGTAGCGTAGACCGTCCTGGTTGGTCGTGATAATGACGGAGTCCACAATGCCGTTCTCCGTGCTGCGAAGAGGAGTAGACGCGTCACGCTTGACGTGCTGCGTTGTCTTCTGGCCCAATTCTTGGTTGTCCGGATTGATGGGAGACGTCTTTCCGATGATGATGTCCTCACCAGAAACACGGACGCCTGGAGCTACAATACCATCATCGTCCAGCTTGTCGTATGTGCCGTGCTTCAGGCGCAGAGTATCACTCCTGAATGGCTTCTCGAACTGTTCAACCAGGTTGATACCCACGCGCTTCTCGCAGTCTGTATACGATCGGAAGAACAGACTCCTGAAAAGGCCGCGGTCAATACTGCTCTGATTCATAATCACGGAATCTTCCTGGTTGTATCCTGAGTAACAAGCAATAGCGACAATTGCGTTCTGACCAGCTGGCAGTTCTCTGAATTTTAGGAACTCCATGGAGCGGGTTGTGGCCAGCGGTTTCTGAGGGTAGTAGAGAATGTTGGCCATTGTGTCCATTCTGCGGGAGTAATTGGTCAAGAAAAAGCCCATCGCTTGCTTGCCCATGGCAGATTGATAAGTGTTACGAGGAGACTATAATAATCATTAGCGTGGCGATGCAGACTTTGCACGTAGTAACATACCTGGTTGTGATCGGGGAAAGGAATGATACTGGCACAGATGCCCAGCAACATACTGGGGTGAATCTCGCAATGAGTGTACATATGCGTTGTTGGGTTGATCTTGGTCTTCAACCGTCGGTTGCGATCTTCTGTGTTGTCTTCCTCGATGACTTGTCCCTGTTTCTGCAATCTGTAGATCTCCAGGTCCTCGGGGGTCATGCAGATCATAGCAGTTTCTTCTTCTTCCGCATCGAGATACTCGATCACTCCACTATGGGCTAGCGACTCCCATGTTATCTTGTCGTTGGGGTTGTCGGGGGGATTCTCTTGCTGGTCACGCATCTCGTTGACAGTTGCTTTCTGCAGGACCAGAGAGCCCTGCGGGACGATGCCCGTTGCGCTTTGCTCTACCACGAACACAGGTCTCATGACTCGGCCCGCATCGGAGAAGATCTTGAATTCGCGGTCACGAATATCCCGAACGAGGGAGACTTCGTGAGAGATGACGTTACGCCGACGGGTGCCTTGGACATCAGGCACCAGGATTCTCGGATCTTGGTGAACACCAACCCAAACTCCGTTGAGGAAGACCTTCGTGGCGTTAGGATATCTTAGTGGCTCGTACTCCTCCAGCACTTCCATGCCTCGTTGAATCATGTAGTCAATGATGGGCTCGGCAGGCGTGCCGACACTGACGTAGCACATGAGCGACAAATTCTTGACGAGACCACAAGCTTGTCCTTCGGGGGTTTCGGCAGGACACACGAGACCCCAATGCGTGTTGTGCAACTGTCGAGGTTTCGCTAGCTTACCATCACGACCGATGGGCGTGTTGGTTCGCCGAAGATGGGAGAGGGTGGATGCGAAGGTATAACGGTTTAACACCTGAGACACACCAGCCGTCGAGCTTGCGGCCTTCTTCTGATCTCCCCAGTTGCCAGTAGCCAGAGAGTATTTCAAACCGTTGGAGAGAGTCTGCGGCTTGACACCGAGCGTCAAACTAAATTGCCGGTTCGATTCGACACAGCGTTTCAGATGACCAGACAGTTCCTGGTTCATACGGCGAACGATATTGCGGAACAGCTTTGCAAGTAAGGGACCTGCAAGGTCGAGTCGCTTCTTGCCGAAGTGGTCACGATCATCAGTGTCGCGTCGGCCCAGAGCGCACTGAAGCAGCTTGTGGACCATGTAACCCAGGAAGAATGCTTTGCGTGTTTCACTGCCTTCGCTTTGAGAGATGTGAGGTAGCGTCTCCTTTTGCAAAATGTCCTTCGCAGTCCTCACACGCTTCTCTCGTGGGATGTTGTGGTTACTGCCTCGCTTGCCGATGAAGTCCAGGGCAACCTCTCTATCCTGGATACAGAAGGCCTCTTCGATACAGGGTCGCAGCATTTCGAGCATTTGGCTATCATTTCGATCGTAGCAAATATGATTCAAGATGTCCTCATCGGACACCACTCCTAGCGCTCGGAAGACGATGGCAATAGGCAGGTCGGACTTGACGTAGGGAAGACTGCAGTGAATCGTCTGACCGTATCCACCCTTCGCAGCATCGCCCTTGCTGTAGAGCTTCAGCATCATGCTCGAAATTAGTCTCGAGCCTTTTTCAAGTGCGCTGCGAATTTCGGCGGTGTATGAATAAGGGCTTGGCTGAGCCTTCTTGAAAACCTGGACAATATTCGCCGCGGATCGTTCTTGGGCGATGAGAACCTTCTCACTGCCATTAATGATGAAGTATCCTCCCTGGTCGTATGGACACTCGTTCAGCATGAATAGATCATCCTCCTGTTCGCTGCTGAGATGGCAGATCTTAGACTTCACCATGATGGGCATCCGTCCGATGAAGATCATGTCCTTCATGTCATCGGACTTGTTTTTGTCTGCGCCGTAGTCCTCTCCACTCTCTTCCTCTTCCCACTCGAGTTTGGTGGGGTGTTCGCCCGTCTGGGCAAGCTCATCTTGCTGCTCTTCATCGAGCTCGTTCAGGGGAATTGGCTTCTCGACGGCGATGGAAACCTTTTTGGTAATTTTAACGTACAGCGGACTGGCATAGGTGAGGTTTCGGTCGCGGCATTCGTAAGGAAGGAGCGTCGTGACCTTTCCGTCGGCTTCGGTGATGGATGGTCGGGAGACCATAACAGTGCCAAACTTGACTTCATAGCGACGAAGGGCAATCACTCTGTCGCTGTCGGACATGGGATTCGGCTGGTCCAGAGTGATTTGGGAGTATTCGTCGATGAGCTCCTGGACGGTGGATGAGGTAAACTCGTCGAAGGAGTCCACCTGTTGGGAAACCAGGCCTTTGGATTCGAAGAAGGACGAGATGACGGTCCAGCAGTCCTCGGGGGTTATGCTGGTGTCATCTTCCTCGACGTACCCATCGTAGTCATATTCGTCGTAGACGTCGGCCATGCTGGCTTTGGGCGAGAGACGAAGCGTAGTAGCAATATGCGGTGGAGAATCCCGGGCTAAGTCGCGATCGAGTTTATGGACCTTCAACTGCGGTAAGGAAGGTGTGGCGTTGCAAGTTGCAAGGAGATATCGAAAAGAATTCTTTCAATGCAACTTTAGCGCGTCGAGCCTAAATTCAACCGAACTCCGGGGTTGCGATCGGTCGAATACTGGTGGCAAGCGGGAGACGACGGTGATTATTAACAACCACGACGCAGAGCCCAGGCGAGTTTGCCTCTAGCGCAGTCGGGGCATTCGCAGGCTGAGAGATAGCAGTCCGGCCGTATTTCAAGAATTTCGTTAAAGTGGCAGCGTTCGAGTCGCGACGAAGGAGGCGAAATGCGATGGCCGTCGTGTTGGACAGTTGATTAGCCTCGCTGCGGTGATGGTTTTTTCAAACCCGTCCGAAGGCAGTGCTGGCAGCCGCAAAGTGCTTTCTGGACGCGACAGGAGACTGCGCTAACCAGATCTGGCGTGGTCACCACTGATGCGGGTGCGACTGCTGATCCAATGGGAGCTGTTCAGTAGCTTCACTGTCACATTGCTGACTAAGGCACCATATAGTGTAGGTGCTTAGATTGGTTGGCATCCACTAATGGCATCCAACGCCCGCATAAGTCGAACGTAAACGACTTTAGGCATCTTCCATACTGCCCTGCATATCATGCCATGCCACAGCCTGATCTTGGTTGTAAGCGCTACCCATCTCATTCTCTTCTGCCTGCTTGCTGGCTTGGACAGACCACAACGGATAAATTAATTGCTGCCTTTTTGCAAAATCATGGATGTGGCACCCGCCCGACGACAAGCATCGCTCCTAGTCAAGCTGTTCGGCAGATTCTTGTTGCTCTTGATGTAGCTCGCTTGCAAGTAGAAGTAATGCGACTGGGGCAGGCGATAACGTTGTCAGCCGGCATGCCTTAGTGAGTAAGAGCACGAACTAAGGTCGCAGCTGAAGCAGCACCTCAGCATCATGGGACTCTTCAGCCGCCGGCGCCAGACAGCCTGGTGTAAAATCTGTCGCCCCCTACGTGGCATACGATATCTGCACATGCGAAGCGACTTACCCTGAAGCCAGGGCCTGGTACCGCGTTCATCGTTACACCTCATCTCTGCCAATCTCCAGCCTGATTCTACCTATGCGCTGTCGTCCCTATATATATATTAGGCCTCCAGAGTTCATGCGTTCCTCGTTGACTACCTTACTTCCTCTGGAATGTCCTGCTCATTCCAGCCTTGCGCAAGCGGTACGCTTGTCGGCAGTTGCACTTGTAGTAGTAGATGATCTGCAGCTTCCTCCTCGACTTGAAATCGGAAAGTCTTGCCCGCCATGGCTTACAGCTCAACATCAAGCTCCGACTCAACTGTCTCCAGTGCACCACCTCATCCCGCCCTAGATCCCCCACGCTGCAGAACACATATATCCAGAATGCCTGCCAACGACAGTAGACCCCGAAAGTCGAAACAACAAGCACCCCAAAGTATTATTGACGAGTTCTGGACCAAATTCACCACCAAGACCCCAGGCAAAGGTTTGCTCCTCATATTCGTCTTAACAGGCCACTTTGTTGACCCTAGAAATAGCAACCACCGTCATCCCGCAGAATGATTACGCCGACAAAGTGGCTCGACGGTCTGCTGCGGCCACTGGTGTATACACCCAAACTTCATACGACGAAGCCGCTGCCGTGTGCAAGACAAAAGTTGACAAGATCGTGCAAGAGTGTCGGAGGGTCAACCAGAAGTACCGCGATCCCCATTTCGACCTCGAGTTCGACCTCAAGTTCAACAGGCGAGACTGCCTCGAGTCGCTCTGCAACATCAAAGACAAAGACCGAACTCCGTCCGCGTTCACCCCAAAGGCGGTTAAAAGAGTTGTCGACATCTTTGACAGCCCGCAATTTTACATAGACGGCCCTACGGCTAATGACGTGCGCCAAGGTCGGGATGGTGACTGCTGGTTGATGGCTGCGCTGTGCAATCTCAGCAACAAGCCAGGGCTCATCGAGAAGGTCTGCGTCGCTCACGACCAAAATGTCGGTGTCTATGGCTTTGTTTTCCACAGAGATGGTGAATGGTACAGTGAGATCATTGATGATAAGGTACGTTATAAACCTATGCAGCCATCCCTGTTTAGCATTTCTCTCGATTATGACAGCCACGAGGTTATAGCCGACTGGCGCTAATCATCGCAGTTGTATCTGACAAAACCTGATTACGATGAAGGATACATCGAACGTATCCTCTGGGAGGACCGTGAGCGTGTCAACTCCGAAGAAGCCTACCGACGCATCTACCAGTCAAACAGCGGAGCTCTCTACTTTGCCCAGTGCGAAAATCCGAACGAAACCTGGTTGCCGCTCCTCGAGAAAGCTTATGCCAAGGCACACGGCGACTATGCTTGCATCGAAGGCGGTTTTACTGGTGAGGCTATCGAGGACCTAACTGGAGGCGTCACTTCGGAAATCTACACGACGGACATCCTCGATAAAGAGTATTTCTGGAACGAGAAACTCCTCAAAGTCAACCAAGACTGCCTGCTTGGATGTTCCACTGGATTTGCGTCAAAAGGCTTCGGCGAACGCAAAGGTATTATCGAAATGCATGCCTACAGTGTCTTGAAAGCAATTGAGATGGATCGTCAACGGCTCGTTTTACTCAAGAATCCTTGGGGTAAAGGGGAGTGGAAGGGACCCTGGAGTAAGCGATGTCATCGGCTTCTTGGACGCGACTAGAACATGCTGACAAGCGCTGCAGGCGATGGTTCGAAAGAATGGACTCCAGAGTGGCTCCAAAGACTCGACCACAAATTCGGCGACGATGGAGCCTTTTGGATTTCGTACCAAGACCTGCTCAAGAAGTACAATATTTTTGACGTAACTCGGTTGTTTGGCCCCGACTGGAAGATCACATCTCTGTGGACAACGCTTTCGATCCCATGGACTCTCGACTATCATGACACTTATTTCGCTTTTGATATGCTTACGCCAGGCCCAGTGGTTTTGGTTTTGGCCCAGCTAGATGAGCGTTACTTCGAGGGTCTGGAAGGCCAGTACAGGTTTGACCTGCAATTCCGTTTGCACAGAGCCGGCCAGGAGGACTATGTCGTCCGGAGTGCTGCGTCTTACCGTATGAATCGATCTGTCAACGTGGAACTTGACCTTGAGGCAGGCAGTTATGAAGTTCGCGTTCGAATCGACGCCGTGCGATTCGACCATATTCTTCCTATTGAGCAGGTTATCAGAAGCAACGCTAAAAGTCGCCGTGAAAAGTTGACTCGTATTGGGCTGGCTTACGATCTTGCTCACAGCAAAGGAAGGGTCGTCGAATCCGCCCAGGAAAAGGCATTAAGAGAAGCCCACGAGAAAAAGCAACGCGAAAAGCAGCGTGCCGAGATCAAACGAAAGTTTCTAGAAGAAAGGGAACGAAATCACTACCTGCGGGTCAAGGATTTCAAGAGAACGCAAAAGCAGATGGCGAAGCGCAACAACGCACGACACAAACAAAAAATGAAGACAGTATCACCCAATCGCCGTCGTGGCCCGGATAGACCCTTTGAAGTAGAGGGTGCTAGCGAACGCGGAGCAAAAGCTAAAACATTGCCGAAGAAGCATATTCAGATCCAAGATCTTGAAACTACAACGGAAGACCTCAGTATCACAGACAAAAAGGATCGACACCTACCAGCCGCGAAGGCCGCAGATATTTCTCCAACAGACGAAACACCTTTGGAATCCGGGGCTAGGGGTGACAGAGCACATCCATTCAAGGAGACATCGATCCCATCAGAGACAGTCACTAACGTCGTGCTGGAAGCCGGCAAAAATTCCAACGTGGATCTGCAAAGCGCGCGATCGGACAAGCGCCGCGCGGAGAGCAGTGTAAGGGGTAAAGAAACTGCCAGTCAGGAAAGCGAGACAGCGCCCCCATCGGAAGCTTCGGATCCAGTGTTCTGTGAATCTGACGATGACGATTTTCCAAGTATCTCCTCTTTGTCCGACCTCTCTGAGCGAGAACTGGAGATCGAAATCGATGCACGTGAGCGCAGCCCTGTTGGACGGATGCCACCGTCGAGCCCTACAGTCCAAACAGAAGACCCAGATGAGTTTGAGAGGGATCCTTGGAACGCCGTAGTCGTGGTCGGACTGCGCGTCTACTACAAAGTACCACAAGACGACAAAAAAGACACGATTGTCAAGCTACGGGCAGTACCTCCAAGCCCCTATGCCCAAGAGGAAGGATCATCGAATCATGCGGAATCGGGTGACAAGTCAACGAAGGGTCTAGATGTTGACGACAGTGCGATGGATGCAACTCTAGAAGGTGACATCAAACAGAGAAAGAAGAGCATTGCGCCAACCAACGAGGATCTCCGGGACCTCATTCAGTCAGACTCGGGCAGACGGACATGGGGCGTTCCGGCTGTGGATTCTGTGAGAATCGTCAGTAGAGGTCATTGCACTTGATCGGTGGCAGGTCGTTTTGATGCTGCAGTTGGAGAAATTTCATAATATCGGGGTATCCTCAAAACCTAGATCCTAACACCTCTCCACCCCAACCATGCAATATCATCCATTAAAGACAGTTCAATTTCCCCAGAGTTAAAGTAGGCATCTTCAGAAACTGCCCAAAAGGTCGTCGAGTTTACGCTTCTCCCCAGTGAATACAGGCTCAACGACATGAGACTCATCATCCCTCGAAAGATCCCTAGAGTCGGGTAGAAGACTGACGCGACCACCCACGCGAGCCAAAAGACCTCGCATCTTTTCCATCTCCTTTTCAACCTCGCCATCACGGGTGATCAGGTTCTCCTGCACGCCGGCGCCAGATTCGTCCGATTGGAAAGGGTCCAGTAGGGCCTTCATCCGTCGGAGCCTCTCAACGCGACCTCTCGCCTCTTGTCTCTGCTCGGCAAGAGACTTTAGTCTTTCATACTGCTCTGCATACCGCTTGGATTCCATTGGGTAGCTCGTTAAATCATCATCGACAGGCCATGTCGCGGGAAGCGACGTAATGGCAGCGTCGCTGGCTTTTTGTTTCTTGAGTTAGTTTGTTTTCTGCGAACCGATTTGCAATTGTACGTTTGTATTGAACTGAATGTGAACCGAAGAGAAAATCTGCGGCTTACTCAGGTCCAAGGTTCGCGAAATGCCCTCTGAGGGTTCGTCTTCTGGGATACTTGAAGGGTGCGATAAGTACAGCGCATCGATCTGCTCAGCGACGTGACGGCTGGCTTGATGTGGGTAAGCGCGGCGACAGTGCTGGGTGAGAATCTGGTTCAGGCGGTTGACGGCCTGATCGATGACCTGGTCCGGGATAGTGGACTCTGAAGCGTCATTCTCGGCGCGCCAGGCCCGGGACGTTGCGAGAGGTTGCGAGAGAAGGCGGATTTGATTTGCGAGAAAGGTCTGTTTTTTGGATATTACTGTCGAGTGAGTTGATTGATTTGATGTCATCGTGGAAGAATGAGGCGTGATGTGGACGACGTATGATTTTAGCGTGATGGATGAGTTTGACTGGAGTCAAGGCACCGGTGAGAATCGAACGGCGGAGACGCGGCCGGACACGGAACGGGCGATGGTGGAACGCGCCGGGAAGGTGGAGTGAAGTGCTCGAAGTGGTTGGGCAAGGTACGTACTTGAGGTACTGCTCACGGTCATGTGATGAGCTGGAATCAGCCTGCTTGATTGGGCAAATCATTCTTTCTTTTTTCCCCAATAGTTTATTTTCCCCCTCTGCCACGTCAGAAAAGTGTCAAAGCTCCGTCGTTCCATCACCAGCGTAGCTTAACTACACCAACAATGCCCAAGCGAAGTGCCTGCAAGATGCTCGCTTAGGGTCCCTTCCCGTGCAGTCGACGAGCTCAAGACAGGTCAGATCCATCATGTCAGTCTTCGTCGCGTTGTCTCCCCGTCGGCCTCGTTGAGAGAGCCAAGCCAACTAGACAGATAGATAGATCACCAAGGCACCTGTCTTATAGCCTCCTCCTCTCCTGTCCAGTGAGCTTACCCGACTTGAAAATCGTCGACCCCGTCCGGTCTTACAACTGAGAAGCTCAACACCAATGAAGCAGTAAAGCGGCGTCAGTCTCGGCTCTTTTCACCCGCAAACCTGCTACCCCTGCTCGATTGAGCAATGCATTGCTCGTGGGTACGGGACAAACATAATGAAAACGCAAACCACCACCTCGACAGCACGCGGCATCCTTGTGTTACGAGAAGCCCGGACTAAGGCAGACGACATGATGTGATGTGATGAGTTTTTCGGTTCCAGACACTACACCTCACACCGCTACTAGAGATCCATCGGCCATCTCACATCTTTCCCATTGCTCGCCCGCCCTCCCCCGGAAATCGACACTAATGCGGCCCCGCCTGCATTCGATTCCTCCCGTACGGCCGCATCGCGTTCGCATGAGCTCTCCGCGCCCACGCCAACCGCCAACCTGCACGTCAGGTAACTCCCTCGCCTGGCACACACACACACACACACACGCACACACACGCACACACACAAACACACACAAACACAAACACACATACACACATACACAAAACGCGCCGGGGAGAAGCTTTTTCTAGCAAACCAACGAGCTCGAAATCCTCGCGGACGTCGAACCTATCCTATTGCTCCCCTTGTTACTGGCCACTTCGACAACCCCCCTTGCGCGTACCTGTCTCTGCTTTCCGCCAGCCCAAACCGCTCCGGTGGGCAGAGCCGGTGGAAGCAATGCACGTCTGCCTGCCCCGGTCCCATAACACCTCCCGGCGCGCCACCATGTTGCTCCTGAGTTCTTCTCCTGCCTAGGCGTCCCTTGTTCTCCTCCTTCCAGCCTTGACCCTTTCTGAGAAGGGAATCCATCCCATGGTACGTTTTAGCCGCCTGGATGGAGCCGAGCCTCGCTTTGCCTGCTCCTCTGGGTTCAGGCCAATCTGTGTGACATGCCCACCTTCTCGGCCGAGGCATTGGCGTGTTGTCGTTGTGCCGTTGGAGGAAAACTTGCCAAGCTCCATCCATCTACAGAGTAGCATGTCATGGCGCCATGAAAACTCGTAGAGACATGGCTCCGGTGCGCTGTTAAAACGGCTAATGCTGCGCGGCTCAGTATCGGCAATGTCCCTTTGGCGGGGGATCCGGATGTCGCATGCGAGTTCGAGCAAGGCCTGGGCCCAGCCCTGTACTGTCCTTGCCCTCCTCCCATCCAGGCCATCTATCGCGCATCTCGCCCCCTCCTCTTCTTGTCCCCTGCTTGAGGCTGAGTCCCACGTTTGGATCGATGTGTCCGACCTGCCGGGTACTCCTAGAGTCTGATGGGGTTCTTCTTGTGAACGTATATGAGGCCCTCCGCCTCTTTGCCCGGTTGCAATCTGCCTCTTCATTTTCCGTGTGCAACCTTATTCTCGTTTCTTTCCCATTCTTCAACAAGAAGAAAGCGATTCCAAAGTGCCGGGCTAGCCTGTGTCTCACTTTCAGCTTCTTGTAACTCTTGCCCGTTCATGGTGGTGACCGCAGAGAAGAAAATACTCAAGCTCCCATCCACTCACATACACTCACGCCATGCTTCCCACTTCACCAAAACCCCCAGCCAACAACGGCTTCGTCACCCTGGCACGCAAGGTATACGAACCGCTAGGCTTCAGCAAGGGCTACAACTTCACCCTCTTCGTCGTCACCGCTGGCGCCATGATGGGCTTTACGCTAGCCCGCACCATGTACTTCGACATTGACGGCGTGTTCTGCAACCCGGACCACAAGTCCCAATCTCTCCCGGGAGAGTGCTACTTTTACCAGTCCGGCTCCGGGCGGGTCGGCATCATCATGCACCTCGCCGGCGTGCTGCCGGGCGGCTTCCTGGCCTGTCTGCAGTTCGTCCCCATCATCCGCCACAAGGCCGTCCTGTTCCACCGCCTCAACGGGTACCTCGTCCTCCTCCTCAGCGTGGTCGGCATCGTCGGCGTCCTCATGATCGCCCGGCGGACGTTCGGCGGAGGCGTGAGCATGCAGACGGCGGTGGGCGCGGGGAGCATCATGTTTCTCGGGGCGCTGGGCCTGGCCGTCTACAACGTCAAGAAGCTCCAGATCGAGCAACATCGTGCCTGGATGCTCAGGGCCTGGGTATATGTGAGTAAAGCACAACCCCGCTCATCACCCTCACCCTCTCAAGTCCCATCCCCAGGAGGCTAACATCGCCTCCCCCGGCAAAGTCCGGCTTCATCATCACAATGCGCATCATCAGCTTCCTAGCCGCCAGAATCGTCGCCAGCACCGATCCGACATACTACGAGGTCAAGCAGTGCGCGGTCCTCGACTTCATCTTCCGTCACGACCAGACCAAAGTCCTCGGTCTGTACCCGGACTGCGGCGCCTACTACTCGGGGGAGAACACCGGCCTGAACGTTCTCGTCCACGCCAACGTGGATGCCCACCAGCCCGCCGAAATCGCGGCTGGATTCACTGCCGTGTTCGGCGCCGGCTCATGGCTGGCGCTGGCCATCCACGCCATCCTCGTTGAGCTTTACGTACGTCTTCTTCCCCCGCTCTGCTCCCCTCCACTCCACGACGGATCCAGTTGCTGATTTGATCGTCACAGCTTCACCTAACCCCGGCCGAGGCAGAGCGACTACGCCGCATCTCGTACCAGCGCCAGCTCGAGGCCGGAATGAAGAATGCCGGCAACGCTGGCCTGACTGTGCAACGTCTGGGTGATGCGGAGCCCTGGTTGCCGCCGCACGAGATCCAGAGAATGGAGAATGCCACGACGCCGAGCTCTTTGGTCAGCGACGTAAGGGAAAAGCGCGTGAGCTCACCATGAACTTTACCTTTCCAGGATGGAAATGCCAAGATGGAAAGGCATGATTTGGTGCCACGGACGACTTTTCTTTGCTTCTATTCTTCGACACCGATGACGCATGACCATGACACGATACAACGTGAAAACGATAGGAGCGGCGAATCTGATGTTGCTTTTTGCGGCGACCACTCACATGGTCCACCACCGAAACTGAGTATATATGTATCATGATTCATTCATACCCCAAGACTAAATAAAGCCGACATGCCCATGATGAACCCGCCTTTGCCTTTTCCCGTGCTATTCGTCATGTTATCAAAGACTGCCGTCCTTCTTACAGACCAGACCACCAGAAGGTCTCCCCAACGCTGAAGGATCCCTTGAGGGCCTTGTCTGTCACGACACTACTGTCACCCACGATGACCTCGTACTCGCCCTTCTCAGCGCACCACTGGTTACGTTCCTCGTCAAAGTAGCTGGCGGCGTACTTGGTCTCGATGACAACCGTGACCTTCTTGCTTTCGCCCGCCTTTAGCGCCACCTTGGCGAAGCCCTTGAGCTCCTTGAGGGGGCGATTGACCTTGGCCTTCTGCTTGGGCGCGACGTACACCTGAACGACCTCGGCACCTTCCACAGAGCCCGTGTTCTTGACAGTGACGTTGACGATGATCTTGCCGTCCTTGTCGGTGATGGCGAGGTCGCTGAAGGCGAAGCTGGTGTACGACAGGCCGTGGCCAAAGGGGAAGAGGACGGGGCGGTCAATGTACTCGTAGTAGCGGTATCCAATGTAGACGTCCTCGCCGTACAACGTGCGGCTGGCCTCGGCGCGGTAGTTGAGGTAGGCCGGGTTGTCCTGGACACGCTCCGGGAAGCTGAGAGACAGCTTACCAGAGGGGTTGACGTCGCCGAAGAGGACATCGGCGATGGCGTTACCCGTCTCGTTGCCGCCGTACCACGCCTGGACGAGGGCGGCGACGTCGTTGATCCAGGGCATGCGTACGGGGGTTCCGGACTGGTTGACGACGACGGTGTTGGGGTTGGCCTTGCCGACGGCGGAGATGAGGTCGTTGAGGTAGCCGGGCAGCTCCATGTCGGCACGGTCGTTGCCCTCGGTCTCCCAGTCGGCGTTGAGGCCGGAGCAGATGATGACCTGGTCAGCGCCCTTGGCGAGGGCGGCGGCCTTTGCGATCTCGGCCTTGTCGTCGATGACCTTGCAGCCACCGATGCGGAGGGCGCCGCCGCCGACGACGACGTTGTCGCCCTGGAGCTTGGACGACGGGGCGGAGGCGAACTCGACCTTGAAGGTGTACGTCTCGCCCTTCTTGAACTCGACGCGGCCCTTCTCCTCGACGGTCGCGGCGCCGAAGAAGGCGTCGCCCTGGCGCTGCTTGGTGGTGTTGTCGATGACGAGCTTGTCGTTGACGAAGAGGTTGGCCGTGCCGCAGACGATGAGTCCCAGCTCGTAGGTGCAGTCCTCCTCGGCGACGAAGGAGCCATCGAAGTCGGCATACCAAAGGTCCGACTTGAGCTTCGGGTTGTAATAATCGACGAGGAGGAGCTCGGTCTTTGTGAGGATGAGCTCGTCGAGGCACTCGCGGCCGTGGTCGGTGGGGGGCTCGTTGTAGGCCCGCATGGTCATGCCGGGCTGGCCCTGGGACTTGACGACATTGCCGAGGAGAGGGAGGAGCTTGTGAGAGTAAGCGCCCTCGGTGTACTCGGGGGCAGAGCTGAGCTTCTTGCTGATGCCGTCGAAGGGGGTCACGGCGTAGTAAGCGGCCAGGGAAGCGGAACCACCTCCGTGGTAGGTGCAGATCTTGGCGTTTGGTCCGATGACGACGGTCTGCAGGTAGAGTTAGCATAGGTCTTTCATGTAGATTCTCGGTTTTTTGGAATTTCCTGACCTTCTTGTCCTTCTTGAAGGGAAGCACGTTGTTCTCGTTCTTGAGAAGGACCAAGCTTTCGCCGCCGATGCGTCTCAAAAGCTCCGCGGTCTCAGGTGTGTCACCGGTCTTCTCAGGAGCGCCCTCAGGGATACCGGTGGCCACGCACTTCTTGATGAACTTGAGCATAGAACGAGCTCGCTCGTCGAGAACATGTTGGCGGACCTTGTCGGTCGAGACGTTGAACTTCAAAGGCTCGCCGCGGAAGCGCGGGGGACCGGGCATCTCGAGGTCAAGACCTGCATTGGCAGCCTCCGTCGTGCTGTAGGTGCCAAACCAATCGCTCATGATCATGCCGTCCCAGCCCCACTCCTTACGCACCAGACCATCGAGCAGCTCCTCGTTCTCACTGCAGAACTTGTTGTTGACGCCGTTGTACGCCGTCATGAGAGCTCCAGGCTGGGCGTCGCGGAAGGTCAGCTGGAAGGGCAGGGCATAAATCTCGCGCAGGGCGCGCTCGGTAACAATGCTGTGTACCGCATTGCGCCTGTGCTCCTGGTCGTTGCAGACAAAGTGCTTGGGTGTTGCTTGAATGCCGGTGCTCTGGATGCCGTTCACGATGGCCGCGCACCCAAGGCCAGCCAGGACGGGGTCCTCGCCCAGAGACTCGAAGCCTCTGCCGCCGAGTGGAGACCTCTGCATGTTGATGGTGGGGCCGAGGATGCAGTGAGCTCCCTTAAGCTTGGCCTCCTCGCCCATCTTCTTTCCGGCCTCTTGGAGGAGGGTGGTATTGAAGGTGGCGCCTAGTGCCGTTCCGCAGGGGAAGCAAGCGGCCTTGACACCGTTGAAGAACTTGGTGCCGCGAACACCATTGGGGCCATCGGAGAGTCGGACAGAGGGGAGGTTGTGCTTGGGAATGGCCTTGGTGTGCCAGAAATCGATACCTGTGGTTTTCAGTGTTGGCTCGCGGGTTCTCTTGCGTCGGTGACGTCGGAGAAGAGTTGGAATTGTGCGACTTGGGACGAAGGGTCGGTCTTACCAGCCAGAAGGTCGACCTTCTCGGCGACGGTGAGCTTCTTCAGCAGCTCCTCCACTTCGAAATCGGCCATTGTGATGTTTGGGGTTTGTGGGGAAAAGGGATTGGGTATCTCGAAAGAATAATCAATTCAGCAGAATCAGCAGAATTAAAGCCGACTCGACTCGAATAGACCACGGGAACAGAAGGCACGGGCACGAAGAAAAATATGGGATGATTGAGGACCCAGATAGATCAGCTTTGTTTCCCAAAGGGCCAAGGTGTTAAATACGTTGATGACGAGCCTTCAGAAGCGGGCCATTTTGCGGATGGCGGCGGAATATCGGTAGGAGAAGCCAACTGCCCCATCTTCAAGTCTCGTGGACTGAGGTGGTCTTCTACGTAAGTTCTTCCATTCTTGGGGCACCTTGCCCATTTCAGTTTACTCCGGTTTGACAGGAGAAACCATGTATCCGCTGCTGGCCCCCCTCCTCTACACAGCCGAGGAGGAGGAGAAAGACACCGCGCGAGTCCACGGCGGTTTCCAAGACGCGGTCAGGTGCGTCGACAGTTCCAGCGCATTTATCCAAGCTACCCCACGTTGACGAAGCGCTGCCCCTCATTCCCGGCCGGAGCTGGCGTCGGTCTTCTGTTCTTGAACCCACCCATCGGCTCCGGATTGGCCAATTCGTCTTGGACGAGGTGCTGAAAGCCGTCCCGACATTCCGCAGACAAGGTTTGGACCGGTTGAAGTTCGGGCTGCGTCTCGTTAGCGTCTCCGACCGTGTCTCAGGCTCCAGACTTACCCGTCAATTCGACGAAGTTGAGGCGAGGTTCAGCCGACGCGCCGGACGGGTGATCCCAGCCCCCTCCTCCTCAAACTTGTCCCAGACACCCGATGCGGCCGTCGAGCAGCAGACGCCGTCAGCCAGCGTAAGGTCGATATTGAGATGACCGGATCTTGGCAGGCCGAGCACCACAAGACCCGTTTCTGTCGTAAGTCTTGGCATAATTGTGTCGCCGAATGTAGATGTAAAGATGGGCTGACCACCATCCTCAAAGTGATCATCACGTTTGGACAATCATGAGCGACCTAGGTCTTTTCTGCGTTTCTGTCGATTGGGAGATTGGTGGAAAGGCGGCATAGTCTAGCAAGACATTCATAGCATGTCACCTCAACTCTTACGATGCCATCCACTTGGGCATCTGGTCCATGATATCGACAATACGACAATGAGCCCCGGGGGGATATGTGATCACCACCCTCGGAACACCACACCGAACCACTACACCAAACCAGTGTCGGCGGCGGCGGCTCACCCGGATATCTCACTCAATCCTCCGTGCAACCGGTCCGTGGCGCTGCTCCGGAGCTGTGAGAAGCAACCATCAGAGCGGGCCGAGTCGCCGGGCACGGCAGCAGGCGTCACGACATCAAGGGCCGTCGGCCAGTCACGGCAAAGATCCCATCAACCATCCATTCGGCAGTCTCCGCCATCCCCGGACTCAGACTCCGCGGGATCCATCGAAAGGGGGGCCCCTTCTCGGTCAACGACAACGCACTTGAGTCCCAGATCAGAACATGCCGAGGCATCTCCACGGTTCCCCATCGGTCATGGCATCCATTCAGGAGCATCGTCACCGAGGCGGAGGAGTGCAAACATTGAGATGACGAAACACCCACGGCCAGCTAGTCAGCGGTGGGCACAGCACGCGCAGCAGTCACAGAAGCCAGCCAGTTGTACGCCTCCATTCTTGACTGCAAATGGGCGGGGGGGGACGATGAATGCTCACCCCTCCCCCATCCCCCTTTCTCACCACTGCATTACAGCAGGTTCCTGAGCAGAGCATTTGTCTCAAAAGGAGCCCGCGCAGTACGCTTGCGTATGACTATCATGGCGACGCTCATTCGCTAAGTTGGCGATCTTGTCACAAGTGGCCAGGTTCTCGACGATCGTCGGTGTGGCGTCACAGCCGCAGATCCTCCGCTGAAGAATTTCCCGTGGCCATGGTCGCGGCGAGGTCCTCTGTGGGCGACGATACCGACCGGCTGGTGATCAGCAACGATCCTCGGCCAGGATTCTCCATACTGCATCGGACTTTCTCTTCTTCCTTTCCCCCCTCCACCCCTCTAAAAGTGGTGGATCGTCCAAAGCGAACCACATCCACATCCACGGAATTGAAAGCTTTCAATCAGACAGCAACACGGTCGCCCTTTTCCTAGGAGACAGCCACAGTCGCGGCTTCACATTTCTGTTGAGAGGGCCCGTCTTCCTCATCTTTGCCTGCCACCATAGGATGAACCCGTCAAATCTCAAGGAGTTGGCCTGATTGACAGAGCTCCAGTCCAGGCGTACACAGCCCAGCGCTCTGGTAGGTGTGCACACATCGCTTCATGCACCGGGGAAAGAAGAGGCACAGAACAGGCAGAATGCAGTTGAGAGTCCCTGGAATTCACGGGCCCATCTGCTCGGACGCAGTCTCGGCGCCTTGATGCTATCGAACTTGGAGGTGCGTGTATGTGATCGGAAGCCAGAAAGGAACCCCAGCCTCGTAGCCTAATAACTAGATTCTACGGTCTGCGGGTCGGTCTGAAGCAATAGTTAAGCCTCCTGTAAGTTTCATGCGTAGTCTCTGAGGCTTTCTGGCGGGAGTTCGAACGTCTTCCCATCCTGGTTTCCACACCGCCAGTCCTTTTCTAGAAGACAGACACTTCATGTAGGGAGGATGAATATTACACGCGTTGAAGGCGGCCTGGAGCCCCGCTATCGTGATGGCGCATGTCTTCCAACCAAAATCACGCAAGACATGGGCTTTGGTTCGACGGCCGTGTGGTGAATGGCGGTGCAGTCATCCCTAGGTGGTCTAGTACCAACCAAGTTCAGCCGCTGAATAATGTCCAGCCTGTTCACTACAGTGGCATCATCTTACGCCCAACGCAAACCAGGGGAAATGGGAAATGGAAGTAGTCTCTCCAAGGGCATATGACATCGGGCTACCCGAACAAGAACAGTCGGCGACCGCCGCCCCGACGAAATCCCTCCTCCTCCGGCGGTATTCCGCTCAACCACCCCCATCCCAAATGCCGTCATGCGGAATACCGTTTCCGGACGCCTACACGACCAGGACACAAATCAGGATTGGGACCGGTACCAGCAGCGTTCTCTGCCATGGAAAACAACAAAAGACCGGTCATGCTCGGAGTCTCAAAAAGACGCAGTGTAGGACTTGGCCAGAGGTGTTTGGTTGGTCCGTTAGTTGGATAGTCCGGGGCGGGGGGGTTTGGTGGACCGGGGAGATGACCGAGACCTATGGCAAGGGAAGAATGCCGAGAGCGACGGCGAGCGGCAAACGGTATCCCGATGGGAGCGCGGCAGGAGCTGCGGCGGCGGTCCGGCGACGCAAAAGCAAAATCACATGTTATGTACCCCAATGCAAAAGGGCCAATCGGTTATTACTAGTTTCGTCAAAGTAAGATGCAACGTAGATTGAATGTACCGCAGAGATTTTCTTCTCAAGCACGTTTGGAGCTAGCTAGTATGCAAACCATGTTCCATTATTCCTTCCGCCCTTCTAGAAGGGGGTGTGTGTGTGTGTGTTCATGTGTGAGAAACTAAGGCGTTAGGTTCGGATGACAGAGCCTTCTTTTTCCAAATCCTTCATCTCGATCCACCGAGCATTCGCCGAACGCTAGGCGACCTGTCGGGCGTTCCTGAGACACGTCGGGGACGCGGGAGAAGAGGAAGAAGAACAAGAAGGGGGCGTGCTATTAGTCGTGCGGCTTGCAGGCTAGACGACACTAAAGCTCGCCGGCACCAAGTTGTCCACGTCGTCCGCGGGTTCGGGCTTTTGGAGTCTAGAAACCCCACGGAGGGACGGACGGTGGTGATGCGAGAGAACAGAGCGGTCTGGAAGAAGATATGGTTTAGACGTCCGTCGAAAAAAAGGGGACCTTGTGTCAAGTCTAGTTCCTTACGATGTCCTCGGCCGGAGCGAAAGTGTAAAAAAGAACAAAAAGTTGTTCTACGGAAGCTTCGATTGCTTCGATGCCAACCGAACCCAAACGCAAAACTTCGGATGCACAGAAGAGGCGAACCACACGTGGAAACGGAGACGGAAGCGCGCATTCCAGGGTTGCCACCTTAATATTCTTCCTCTTCTCTCCTTTTCCGTTGGTTACGGACCTCACACCACTATCTTCGTGGCGTCGGACGGGAGTTCTTGTGTGTGTGTGTGTGTGGGATATTGCAGGGTCCAGTTACAATGAAGTGAAAGAAATCCTCGCAAGGCAACATGCCAGCCATTGCGAGGTACTCACGTCGACAAAAGCCGTCGGTGATGGTGGTGCGTGGTGTGGTGTAGTGTAGATGCAGCAGATACAACACCAACACCCGTCCGGCCAAAAACAAAAACACCGCAGCAGGAGGCGACCAGGAAGGCCCGCCAATCAGCAACTACGGCCATGGATCTCTCAGGGTACCGTCCAAGGTATGTTTCTCGAAAGTCTTCGATGCGGTATGTGCCGCCATGCGCGTTCAATCGCGAGCTAACCAATCTATTGCTATAGCGAGCTCGTGGGGTCCAACGGTGTTTCGCAGAAACACAAACCTACCTTAGTCAGTCAGGTCGTCGGAAGAGGCTTTGCACGACTAGTAGGCGCCCCTATATACCCTCCTTCTTGGTGTTTAACTCGTTAAAACGACGCAAGCTAGGTCGGGCAAAAGAGGCGGCCCCGCGCGTGGCAACGTTGTAGAGCTTGAGATACGCTTTTTTTGCCAAGACATGAGATGTACACCATCGCCACGTGTCGCGAGCGATTAATCTGTCGAAACTCTATATTGAAAAGCCCATCACAGAAACCCAAACCGCCTGTCTCGGAAGTTTCTGTCCATCAGATACTGCGCGGGGCTTGACTCGCAGCGAGAGAGAGGGGGGGTGCCTCTTCGGATACCACAACCCATGTTGCGAGGCTATATTATGTGTGAATGTTCAATGTGCGATGCTTGACTGGTCTGTGGTTGCACTAGCCAGGGCAAGAGTAGACGGGTGCAACATCCCCGAACTTTTGCAAAGCCATTCGACGACATCTCAACTAGCGCGAGCCACGGCGGTGGCAGGCAAACAAGCGGTGGGGGGTTTGTTTAATGCCACCACGGTACCGTGGTCGTCGACGGTGTTGGAGTTTGGTGTTGTTGTAGTCGAGCATCAACCAGCCACTTAGCACTGCAACACACATCCATGAAACCGAGATATAGCTATAGCCAGCAGGTGGGCTTGAGCGGAGCTCAACGTCCGGCTGCATGGACTTTGTCAGGCATCTCCTTTGTCGGTCGATAGCGTTGGTCTACTTCAGAGTCGCTCGTAATCATCTGAGATTACTCTGCGGCTGGCGAGACAGATGAACTGGCGGAGCAGCGTACGGGTGGAATTATGACTTCTCAAGGGGTTACCCACCATGGCGAAGGAGGCCTGATGGCTGTAGTCAACATCTGCCACTGGACTAAGGGCGCTTTGTTCAACCGTATCAGGGTCCTGCGCGAGGCCAAAATGGGGTTCTTCGAAGAAGGCTTATTGTGGCTTGGATAAACGTCCGAGGGCTGCGCGGACTGAAGGAACGGTGAAAGGGGGATTGGAGGATTGAGGCATGCTACTGGCTTGGAACATGCCCCATACAGCCAGTCTTCAGAGGCGGTGTGCTAAGGCGGGCCTTTTATATACTAGCTATATATAGTGTATTCCTAGTTAGAATTATATATAAAAGCTTATATAGTAGAACTTAAATGAAAAAACTTATTTAAGAATTAAAAAGTAATAGTTATAATAATTATAATTATTCTATAAGATTTATAAGTTAAAACTTATAAATTAGTATTTTAAAAATTACTTATAAAGATATTTTAACTTATAATATTAAGTTACTTAAGTACTATTTTAAAACTATAATACTATTTTATTATTTAAAATCTTCTTAAAAATAAGTTTATTACTTTATAATAATAAATACCTTACCTTACTATAAGTTTGAGGGACAGAGAGATGTATATTGAGAATTTACCTTATATCCACAAGAGAGATTAAACAGTTACTCTCCCTCCTGCTGGCTCCATATGCTGTGCATGCTGTGTAGTAGTATCAAGGAGATAGAAACATGGCATAAGCAAGATGCATCTGCGTCCGCATCCGCATCCGCAGTGTTATTTCCCCAAGGACGACGAAGGATAAGTGACGTCCTGGCGAACCACGGCGGAAGTGGATTTGCGGCAGACGACTTGGCGACATGTGCTCGACGAACAGGGAGTTTGATGACGTCTATGAATCGCGTGCTGCTCCGTGATGCCGATTCTGCCTGGATTGCATGCTGTGATGTCGGCAGAGCTCACCATCCATGATGGGTGGATGTATGAAGGGTAAGGCACCTCACGAATGCCTTCTTGTTGCCGGGTCCCAACGCAGGTGGGTCTTCCGGCTTTCGCCTGATGCCATTTGTAGATGCTAGCTCAAAGGCACCTCAGTCTTGGGGCGACTTGCCAAAGGTACCTTGCTGCGGTACATACCTTAGGTAGGTATCTGAGGTACTTGCGGGAATGTGCCTCAATGCTCCACTCAGAGGGTGCACATCCCTTCCGCTACTACTCGCACCCCTCTTTGGCAAGTCTCGGCCTTCTCCCAGCTTCAAACCGTCAGCCAAGACCCTGAAGGGTAGAATCCCTGCAAGCATGTGGTGATCGACCGTGCAGGGACGACAGGACAGGGGAGACCCCTTTCCCCTTCCCTTTTCGCACAATTGGAAAATGCTCGTCAGGGCTCCCCCAGAAAAGCGCGGCTCGGAGAGGGACCCCTGTCCGTCTGTCGGCTCGTGTGCCCCTCCCCCCCGTTTTGGCGTCGCGCGTCTGGCGATTGGATCTCTTCTGAGCCCGAACACCCCCGAAGATCCCCCCCCGCTGCCTCAGATTTCGCTATGCAAGCTGGCACCCTTCTCCGCTCCAACAAGATAACAGCGAGAAATGCCCCTGGGAACTTTCTGACCGAAGGACTTGCTCGTCGAGAATCAACCAGTACAGAGTTCGAGTGACCTTCAAATGCATGCCTCGCCGTACTATTGCGTGGGCCTGTGAAGATCCCTTCTCAGAGAACAGTTTCCCGGTCCGAAGTGGCCATTGATCACCACGTGTCCCTCTCGCTCTTTCTCTCTTCTCCTTCCTTTGGTGCAGAGTCTGACGTCCTCCGTCCCTGCTACTGTGGCCGCACCTTCTTTGCCAAAACCAAAACTAAGCTCAACTTGGGTTGAGTGTTTGGATGACGACGAGACGCTGACGCGCCGAGCCAACGGCCGCGCAAGGATAGGCCAACACGCTTCACTGCTACGTGCTGCAGTACCACAGTCACGATGGGACTCCCATGGACTCGTCGTCTTCACTTGTCGTTGTCCTGACCGTACTCGGGCCCTACCCGAGAATCGTTTCTCGGCCTGGTTATAAAGTACATACACTACAAGCCGCCGGTCTGATCATGTCCTCCACCGAGAAAAAGCACGGGCATGAATGAAGACAGTGCGCAAGATGGCAAACGGAACTTGAAGTGGCGTGGTTTGGCGCCCGGGACTTGACACTCTTTATCAAACAGTCGCAAACGGGCCAGTTTCTTCCTGACGGTGTTCCATGAGGCTTCTTTTGGGCTTCGCAACGTCTTGCCACAAACTAATTTGAACTCATTTAGGATGGAAGACTAGTCCGCAGTAATTATTGTCGGACGACGGGCTCGCCGAGCCGGGATGGTTCAGGCGAAGCAGTCGCACAGAAGAAGAAAAAAAGAAGGGAAAAAAAGGGAGGGGGGAAACCAGTAGTCAAGTGCGCATTAGAACTCTGATAGACGGGGAACACGGCAGGTTGAGGCGAAAACGAGTGACGGAAGTGAATTGCGAGAACCAACAGCATGGGCTGGCTGGGTGAGGCGTTCAAAGACGGGCACCCGTCGACATAACTTACACGTACTGCCGCGTAATAGTAGGTGCACTCACTCGGTCGGGTCGTGTGGAGGTCATCCATCGAACGTAGCTTCCCACCCCGATCCCCGATGCTTGTTCAGACCGCTTCTCATGTTTGACCGATGTTATCTGACCTAGTCCAGCCTTTGCCGTTCGTTTACTTCATAGTACCGTAGACACACTCACTGTGACCGGTTTCTGTACCCTCATGACTCCACTCTGTCCAAGGTACTGCGTATCTACAGGCTGCACTAAAGAAGGTAGATCTGTCCAATCCAGCCCCTGTATTCATGGATTAGAGCGGAAACCGATCATATGGGTGGCTGGCTTGTCCTGTTGACCCGGACCTGGACGAATACAGATGCAGACCCGAAGCCGGGTTCCTTCAGGCCGATGTACTTCTAAGAGCCGATGACGGAAGACGGGATAGTCAAAGGGCCACCATGCTATCTGAGCTTGCCTTGCGCCAAACCCCAGGCCGGGCCGGCTGAGAGCAAGATGGCCGAAGCTGAAGGGACAGGGACGACTGGGTCGGGTCGGCTGGGTTCGGAGTGCAGGTAGTAGTAAACGGTGCTAACCTTCCTGGGATTCCGCCCAAAAGGCACATCCCGTCATGACAGGCAGCAGGTACGTATCTCGGCGCATTGCGGTACCTCGAGCGCCCCTGTCTGTCTGCCGCGCCCGCGTACTCTGGGCGCATTCTACCTGGGGTTACTTGGGAAGGAACGTACCTTACCTACCTGTCTAACTAAGGTAAGGTAGGTACCTAGCCTCTGGGCAGACCTGAGGGCAAGCGGTGCCGCCGCACAGTTGACCATGGTAGCACGCACGCCTTGGTTTGCGCCTCACCTCACAGAAGGATTCCATCTTCGGCGCTAGAACGTTTCGATTGCGTCGGTGCTGCACCGGCGCTGCAACCTCCTGTGAGGCTTGCTCCGGCGCCGTCTCTCCCAGTTTAGGTAGGCCGCGCCTAACGGGGAGAGCTCCATGTATTAAAGATTGTTCAACCGATAAACATAAGTGGGCCATTGTGCGGATACCTATACAAACAGAGCCACTGGAATGGTCATGGCTAAACCAGCAGCAAGCCTGCTTCATAAAATGTGCGGATATGCTGTACTTGGGACAGGGTGCTCTCAGAAATACCGCGTGCCCTGTGCATCGTGTGAGAACTACCATCCCTTCCTGTCTGTGTGTACAGTGCTCTCTGCATGTGCACCAGGACCCTACCGCAGTAAGCTCTCCTCTCGTCTAACGATGTCTTGGCCATTTTCTCTCTCTCTCAGGACAAGGCCCCTTGCCGTCTCAATTCTTCAACCCACTCCGCTTCCAATCTCGCCCGCCCTTCTTTTCACAAGGCACACCAGGCTGTTCTTCGGACTTTTGCCAGCCCGGATTCATGGGTACCGAGTACTGTAGAGAGACACAAAGAGACGCCTGACCTAATATGCGACAAGTGGGCACGGCGAAAATGGAAAAGGGCCCTCGGACGCGTCACTTCACTTCTCTCGATGGAGCCCTGTCAGCGATGGGAAGGCAGCTTCGAACTCAAAAAATGCCCATCTATATGATATGGGAGAGAAACGCCTTGGCACCGAGTAGCTGGCTGCCTGGGGAGGCCAAAACGGGCGACGAGGAGGTCTAGCCGGCCGGTGAAGAGAAAGTCCAAAACTCTCTTTCTCCTTGGCTCCTTGTCTCCTTGTCGCATCAACCCACCCTATGCTCCATTTCCCCATCAACATCGACCGGCGCATGTCCATCATACAACTGTTTTACAACACACCAGAACTAGGAATAGCGTGAAAGAGAGACTGAGAGAGCCAGAATGAGAAAGACGAAGAGAGGTGTGTGTGGGCTTCTGCAAATTGGTGGAGATTGATGAAGAAGTGATGGACATAATTCCCCTTCCTAGAGCGGCATCCCGGTCCCCATCAGCTCTTTCCTCCCCACCAGCTGGGAGAGAGCTCCAGAGAACCGGCGGGATCTCCCACAAAGGTGCTCCGTGCTGGCAGTTGCTCGGCACTTTCCAGCCTCATCCGGCTTCCCTACCCTTCGGGAATTGTCCGCCGCTGTTCTTCTACATTGTCGAAAAGGAAAATAAAGAGCGAGGAAAACGTCCCGGATCGTGGAAGCCTTCGGCGCAGTGGGTGCCTTCCTGCTGGGATGATCGGCTGTCCCAGCTCCAGGGGTTGGGATCCCAGAAGTTGATGTTCTTCAGCGCAAGAAACTCCCTCTCCCTCATGCCCTCCCAACACGGGAAAGCTCCGTTGCCAAAAAGGGCCTCTCGCAGCTGTCGTCAATCAAAATGCCCGCTTACCTCTGTCGGCAAACGTTCGAACCATCGAACCTCTCCCCCGGTTCCCCTTCGAGATTCCATTTCCTGACCGTTCTCCTCGTCGTCCTCCCTCCTCCTTCTCCTCCTGCAAGACGACGCAATGTGGGCGACGCATCGACCCTTCGGCAATATCCTCCCCAAAAGTCAGGGTCCCATATCTCGTTCTCCACAACCCTCTTTCAAATCACGCCCAGAACCCGGATGACGAGACTAGTATAAGGGTTTCAAGAAGACCCAAATAATCCACAACCTGTCAGCAAGAGATAACCCGCCCAAAACACTCTGAGTCTTGGACAGAAACCCCCGGCACAAAAGTACCTGTAGAAATACATGTCGACCCTGGCCTTGCCCTCTCCTTATAAGGAAGAGCAGGCGGGCAAGTGGCCCGCCCGCGTCCACCCTTCCCGAGCCCACGGGGCGTCCGGGTGCCGTTCACTCAAGAGTGCATCGGTGCGTCCCCGGTTCCAACCTTGGCCTTGTCTTCGCCTTGTCGGGCCTGTCGTTGTGAGATGAGAGAGAGAGCTCACAGCCCGTCGTCCATCTGGGATCGTCCGATATCCTGTGAATCGAATCCTTCTTCCATTCAATTGACGAACAGATAATCCTGGACTGTAGTCGTTAGCTGCTAAGGGTATACACACACACACACTTACACAACTCTGCGGCCTAAGCGCAGCAACATCACGGAGAGCCGCCCAACGAAATGCTGGTACGTCTCGAAGCTGCTAAGTACGTACCTCTCGTCTCGGAGAGTAAGGTACTTACTTCAATGATCTCTGTTCAACAACACTAAAAGAGGTCCCCCTCCATCGTCCATTCTGTCTGTGCCTTAATTACCCACACAAACCAGTCGAACCTGTCTGCGTCTGAACCCTTGTTTAGCGCAGTTGCGAACATCACTTACGTCTCCCAAGCACACTTGCCTTGGAACACGCCAAACTCTATATACCACTCCGTCAGGTTTTGTTGAAATCCAAGGTCATCTGAGGCTGTCTCACACACAAGCGAGAATAGGTGACGGCCGCCCTGCATCAAGGGGAAGTGATTTGCCTTGAAAATGTCTGGTGATGCAGCGGGCTTTCCGGAGACGTTGCGAACCTCAAACTTTCCCCGTTGTTCCTGCCAGGACCTCTCTACCCATGTCTCGTTTCCCGTGTCGCCCATTCACCCTTTACCGTCACTTTCAAGCCCGCCCCCCTTTCAATGCCAGCAGCGTTGAAATGACGGAGACATTTTATTATATTGCCGGACCCTGCTAAAAGCAGGTCAAAACATAAATATATACCATTACACCTAACATAACCATAACCCTAATCCTAACCTACCCTAATCTATACCCTAACTAAACCTAACCTTTACATGTTAAGCAAATCATTTTTCTGACTTTGCTATGAAGTTTGAGCCCCCTCTTACACGATGCTGTGATTGTTAGTGTGAGTGGGTTAGGATCGTAAGCCAAGCTGTTTTAAGCTGGAAGCTTGGACTTTTCTTTCCGGTATGGGACCGGGCAATATAACAAAACGACTCCGTCAATTTGATGCTACTGGCGGCAGATGCCGCTACTCTGCATCCGTCCGTTGCCGGTCTGGCCGCCCTAGCCTGGCACGAATGATCGGCCAAGGCGGCGCGGGCGGCCCAAAAAAAATCGATGGAGTTTGTGAGACAAGTGCAAAACAAAACCCATGGAGTATCTTGAGCAACGACAGGTGGATCGCGCGCCGTCGTGCACCCAAAGTTTAAGTCACTCGAACCGTATCGCGACATGCGTACGTTTTTCTCGCTCTTCTCAAGAGCCCGGCTCTTTTTTCTTCTTCTTTCCCCCTCGCTGTTCGAACCCAAACCAAGTCACCCTCGAGTCTCAATCTTGGTTGCAAGGGTTAGTGGACCGGACAAGAAAACCCAGAGAGGTAGAGAGAGATTCGGTCTGGTCTTCGGGTCCGAGACCTGCCAAAACGACCTTAGCCCAGTTTCCCCCCATTATGGGTTGATTGGCAAAAGGTGGTTCCATCTATTGTCTCCCCGCTCCCATCACCCATATTCCGTATAGTTCAGCCTGCCCTGGGTGTAAGCTCGCTTGTTCTCGCCTATCCGCAACCACGGATTATCGATCAAACGAGAAGCTTACCACCAGGAGACTCCTCCCTCCTCCCCGCCCCCCCTCTCTCATCAAACAGTCATCACCATCGACCCAGGCCGAGCCCCAGATATCCAGAGTGATCGTTCGTAAAGAAACGGCGGCCGGAGGCCCGGGGGGGTGGGGGGGAGAGGCCTGGATGGGGCACGCCAGTCCAGATATGGTGGGCAATCTGTTGCCGTTACCACCGCCAAATGCGCATTGGAACCCGGTTTCTCATCTTTGAACGAACGAAGCCGAGGTCCTGCCGGCTGGGACACCACATCCCCACTTTGCTTGCGAAATGGAGAGTTGGAGCCGGAGACCTTGGAGCGCGCTAGAGCTCCCTCGCCCATGTCATGATGTGCGGTGCCAGAGAGAGGTTGTTGTTCGGTCCCATTTTCAGGTCGGCGGACCCTTCCTTGTGCCTGGTTAAAGGTGAATCCATCCTGTTCGTGAGAAACTAAAATAAGAAACTTCGCCTAACATACTATGATGCGCTGGGAGCTGTGCACCAACCACCGAGGACCTGCCAGCATATCAATACGCTTCTCAAATTACCTGAGAATAATAAGAATGCCCCTAGTGAGTGTGCTATGGTAGCAGGACGAACCACGCCCACCCATCCTCCTCCACCGGTAAAACCCCATTCAGATCCCTATTGCTGGAAAGGAACCTTCTTTTTCCACAACGGTCCATTCCCGTCCATCCTAGGTCCCCTCCCACAAGTCCCGTCAACGCGCGCCAAGTCGCAAGTAAGAGAGATGCGCTTAAATTCCCGACGGCGGCGCCGACAGGAATATAAGTCCACCCAGGGGAGCAAGAAAGGGAAAAAAAAACAAGAAGAAAAAAGAGAGAGAGGCTCTGGAAAGTCTGGTTCGGACTGTGCAACAACGTCAACATCAACACTATTGTTGATGCGGAGCATAACAGAAACAGGAAGCTCGCTCAATCCATTCACCAGGGTTTCCCGGGACTTGCTTTCTCAACTCGGACCCCGATGAGAGAGAGAGAGAGATATTGATTGCCCGAATTAATAAACTGTTAATTGAGCCGAGGCGATTTAGTATTGCTTGCCACCCACGGGGGCCGTAAAGAGGATCCACGTAACCCAGGACCGTCTTGACTATTTGTGTACAATCGAGTAATCTGGAGGTTAGATAGGTGGGTAGGCAGGTAGGTATAGGCAGGTAGGGGAGAGTTCGCATCTTATTTACAATTCTCCCCGCAGCCAAAATGCGTAAGATACCCCGGGCACGAAGGTCCCGGGAGGTGGGTAAAAGGGAGGGGGGTTGGAGGGTAGGTCCAAGCAACAGGAACTTGATTCCAAGCTGCTACCTTCCCCTCTTCCTCGCAGAAGCTCGGGCATCACCATACTATTTCCTTCGAGGTGTTGCAGGGCGGGCAGACAGACACGCGCGAACGCTCGGGTCAAGATTGAGTGGAATTGCAAGCGTGCTTTGTTGAACGATGCCGAAATCAGGACATGGTTAGATGGATCGAGGGAAAAAAGAAGAAGAAAAAGGAGCGTGGAAGGGCAGCCATGTGAGGGTGTGGGTGGACACACACATTTCATGTCTACCTATCCGTATCCGTGCTGTGCGGGCGGTTTTTGCTTGGGTGAGGGGCCCTGGGAAGAGGAGGAGGGGCCCAGGACTGGAGACAGGACAGAGGGATTAGATTGTTCGTTCAATGGTCCCCAAAGGTGCCAAATGGGGGCAAGGTAAAAAGACAGGGCGGATTGCTGATTGTGACGTCCGGGCTTCTACTTCCCGCGCGGTAGGTATGCGGCAAGGGCGCCTTCCCTTGCTCTCTTTCTATCTCTCTTTCCTGCTGTGTGTGGTGTCTTCGATATCTCTTATGTTTCTGCGTCTTGGCTCACTCGCTCTCTTTCATCCCGGGACCCCAGCGGGCCACTTTCTCTCTTACTCTCTGGGTCCCCGCCGGACACTTTCCATCCCGTCTGATCTAGTCTATTGGCAGGCACATGCTGCTTGTCTGTCCTGAGTCAGTAAGAGAGGGTAAGAGAGTAAGTATTTACTCTTAAAATTAATTTATAGTTAATAACTAAGTATTATCTACTCATAAAGATCACGACTATAAAGCTAAATTTACCGCAATTGATTGGCCAAGGACTCGTGCTGTCTTGCAATGGGGTCTTGAATCTTGGATCTTGAATCTTGTAACCATATCACAAAGGCTTCGTCCATATACACCCTCTCCCTCCCCCCCGAAGAAAAAGGGAAAAGGAACAAAGGGAAGGAAAAGTAGAGCGCGACACCACTGATCGGCGGTCTGATATTGTCATTTCTCTGGTTCTCCCCCTCTACTCCCGCCCTACTGAACCTGTGGACCGAATGAACTCAGGAACAATGATTACTACTACGATGTTGCAGAGTGAATGAGAAGAAAATGTTCATTTTTGAGCCCCCCAAAAAAAGCTTTCTATTTCGCTTGTGTGAATGCTTTTCTTGGTTCTCGTGGAAAGATGCTGTTTTGTTATCCACTAACTATGGTTAAACAAAAAATCAAACGTTCATATTCTTATCATCCCCATCCCAGATTGTGTGTGTATAACTTGTCAACCCCTCCCCAAAGTCTAAGAACCGCCCAAATGGTTTGATATACCCCATAAGATGACGAAAGTAAGAACCGTAAAAAAACAAAACCTGTCCAAATCCTGTAAAGCGCCTTCTTTCTCCGGGTTTCCCAAATAAGCAGAATGGTTAAAAACGCAAGTCAAGTAAACTGATGTGATGTTGAAAAAGAAAAATTGAAAAAACAAATTCTCCAGTGGAGACCCCTGTGACACCGGTATTTTTGTGAATAACCAAAAAAAAGTCGTAAAACAAGATGAAGTAAAACCAGCTATCAGGCGTGCTCCCCAGCCGCCTTGAAATGCCTCGACAGTAAACCAACCCATTTTAAATCTACTACACAGACCATTCCGATAAAGTGTGTTTTTCCAAAGGTCCCATCCCATTCCAGCTAGAATGAAACTCCGTAACAGAGGGGGATATAAGAACGAAAAAAGACGAGCCAAGAAACGAGTTAGGGAGGGTTCGGCAGGGATGGACTATGGACAAGTAGGCAAAGCCAAGACACGGCAACACAAAGGCCACCCTATCTATGACCCTTCAACGGCAACGCAACCTCGGAGCTCGGGGTATCGCCGCACAAAGTTTTCATTGAGGCGCCAATTCTCAACGCGCATGGCGTGGTTTGTGAACGTGTCACTCAGCCACATTTCTCCGGACTGCGGATCAACGACCAGTGCGTCAATGGGTCGGCACGGCCAGTTGATCAGTCTCAGGCTTGATGAGTAAACGGACTGGAACTCCTCGTTCGCGTATAAGTCTTGCCTCTCAATGACGACAGTACGCAGAGAGGGCCAAAGAAGGAGGTCAACCCATAAAGGATGCGGGACGTTGGTCTGAATTGGCTTCGGCGTAAGCTCTGGTACTATAGCCATGTATGCCTCACGCGTTGGGTGAACAAGCCAGGCAACGGCTCGCTGAATGACGGCGAAGACGGCAAGACGCTCAATAACATTCGTCACGCCCGCCTTGTTGACGAGGGCAGTGATGAGCTCGGCCATGGGGTGGTTGACGCCGGGGCCTGTGGCGGATGTGGAGGCGGCTCTGTCGAGATCGGCTAGCTGGCACCGCGGAGGTGAGTGGGTGGGTGAGGCCGGATAGTACTCGAGGAAGTTTTTCATGTTGACCCTGGCAGGCCGGAGAAGCATGTCGAGTGATTTAAGCTGGGATAGCCGGCGACAGTCTTGAACGAAGCCGACTAGTAGCTGGTCGATTCGACATGTTGGCGGAACGATGAGTGTCGGAATCTCCCAGAGGATGGTGCCGGGCTGCCGGATCAATGGGCCGACGGTTGTTGATAGTACACTGGAGTTGGATACGTATTCCACGACTGCTGGTGAGGAAGATACGACTGATGGGCCATGTGAACGTTGTGATGACCCATGGTGTGGTGGTTGTGAGGGTATCCAGCGTCTATGTACTGAGTGGTTAGCGTCTCAGAATTGCGTTGACCCGACCACCGCATGCGGGAAGAACACCCACCAGAGTCGACGTCGTCGTACTCCATCTTGGCCGGGATGCTGCGGGCGTCCATCAGCGGGGCGGGAACGCTCGTGGGGATGTAGCCTGCGCCGTACTCGTCCGTGTTGGCCGAGGATGACGGGCTCGAGACGGTAGAGGGTACGGAAACGGGGATGCCTGGACCCCATGACTCTGATGCATCCGGCATGGGCACATACGAGGGGCCGAGTTCTTGCATGACGTTGTAGTCACCGTTGGCAGGGAATGGTGAAGACCTGGGGCTCGAGACGGCTCCGCTGATAGAACTGACGTTGTCGTCGTATACTGGGCCAGAGTCAGCACGACTCAGATGCACCCACGCAGACGAAGCAGAGGTGGCAGTCGTACCTGAGTTGGGGTAGGACTGCCCATTGGGAATGCCCATGCTCTCACGGAGCTTGAATAGTTCCTCTTCAAGAGCCTTGTTCTTGCGCAAGAGCTCCTGGACGGTCTGGCTCTGGTCGCGGTTGCGTTCGCTCTTGAGCTCCTCAAGCTCTCGCTCGAGTCTCTCGATGTGCTCCTTTGTCCTGGCTCTGATAGCCCTCTGAGCTTCTCTGTCGTTGGCACGCTTGCGCGCCAGCTGGGACGGCGTCAAGGTTGAGACGCTTCTAGTGCCTATATGAAAGAAATCTCAAGTCAACATGCCGTTCGTTGGTACTAAATGCGATTGTAATTATGTGGAAGGTAGAGGAGCGAGGTGCGGTGGGACGGGCGAGGAAAGAGGACAGCGGTGACGGGGGCAGAAGCGCGATATCATGGCCACCGGGACAAGACATGTGCGTACTCCAAGTCCCCATGAACATTGCCGTCAAAGGGCTTCGGGGTTGGTGTTGCGTACCCTTGCGCTTGGTTGGCTTCGTGGGCTCTGCTGAAGCTGATCGCGTCATGTCGGCGGCGTGTTTGTCGTCGTGCTGTGCAACAACGGTGCTGGTGACAGGTGTTGTTCGAGTGTGGGCGAGAGCAGTATGGGCCATACTCTTATGAAGAAGAAGGAGAAGAGAGGAGAAGATGTTGAGATGTTGTGTTGTTGGTGTTACGAGGCAGGGATCAAATGCAGACGATCAAGTGGCAGCAGCATCTGGAGTTATAAGATCTCTGTTGACGACAAGAGAAGGGCAGACGCAACAACAGGGCCCCCAGTGCCGGCGGCAAGAGTTTCAGGGCAGCTAGGAGCAATGGGTAGGTACCGGACGTTAGTACCTTGGAGTACGAGGGGCGGCATGTACATGGAGGAAAGGACAAGGGGGTGTGGGCGTGGGCTGGGGAGGAGGGGAGGGCAGGTGGAGAGGGGAGATGTTACTCGTGGCGACGAGGAGGTGTGGTGCTGCTGGATGTGGTTGTGTGTACGAATTACCCTTACGCTACATTTTCAAAGGAGACTGGGAAGACGAAGGACGAGATTGAGGATGAGGACCAAGAGTGAGAGAGTGAGAGTGTGAGAGAGAGGTAGAGTGAGAGAGGGTGTTGCTGCTACCTCAGGCATGGAGCAGGGGTATGAGGGATGGCTGCATCCGGGCTAGAGCAGCCCAGTCGTGAGGTAAGGTAGGGTCAGGACCGTAGGGTACAGCTTGTACTCCGGTACTCGAGTACTTTCGACCTTGCGATGGGGCAAGTATCGGTGAAGAGACACAACTTGGCACATGACAGTTGATGTTAGGCACAGACATGGCGCAAATTGCTATCCCACTTCGAGAACAACATACAGATCTGCCAGGATAGGCTGAGGAGGATGGGGGTTGCAGGGGTCGAACACAAGACGGCGGCCAGAGGGGGGAACGTCAGGGCCAGGGGTACTTGACTGTGAGTTACGTACTCAGCAATACGTACTCCAAGGACCTCTGGCCAGGTTTGAGAGTTTCGGAAGGGCGTGCAGTGAGAGGAGAGGAGGGGGTGCGACGATGTAAAAAAAAGAAAAAAAAAAAAAGCTTGCTACGTAGCTGGCAACCTGAGGCACCCAGCTCACTCGCACCTCAAATGAAGACAGGCAGACGTGAAGACGACCTTAGGTAATGAAATGGCCATCACACTCAACCTAGTCATAGTATGAGGTATGAGGTGTAAGGTACGAAGAAGCTACTTCGTTAGAATCTAAACAAGACTACTCGATCCTTGAACGGTGCCCTTCACCTTTTCCCTCCCGCCTCACAGTGAGCGCAATCGTAGCAATCCTCGCGTCTCTTTGCGCCTGTGCCGTCCGGCGTCGCGTATAAGTTGAGGCCAATGGCACGGTGCCTTGTCCGTAGATTATGAGTTGGCTTACCTTTTTCTCACCCGTCGTATGGTCTGGCGAGCTGATGATGCTGGTAAACCAGAAAATGAGTGTGGAACGTGGTAGCAGAGTGGCAGAACGACATGGTGATAGCAAGGGAAAACGGCTGGTGGTATCGCAACTTCGTAAACCGTAAGAAGCCTACCTTACCTTATCCCATCAGCAAGGTAAAGCAAGGTTTGTAGCTTTGTTCCACAGGAAAAGGTACCCAGGTGCCCTACCTGACTTTGCTCAGGGGGTCCGTTGCAGACTACGGAGTAGCCATGCCACCTCAACCCGCACTTGACTTTGCCTTGCCTTGCCTTGCCTTGTCTCCCCATGCCCTGTCCGCCTTATCCATGGGCGTGTAGGAGGCTTGTGAAAGAAAGATACCACCCGCCTGGGCTTCTCCATCTTGCGAGCCCATCGCCGGGACGCTGGTCATAGCCATCCATAACAGACGGCATGAGAACTTGGGCGGAGGGCTTATCACAGGCCGGGGCGAGGGAGAGAGAGAGCACCAGCAACAATAGTCGGGTCATTGCTTCGAACAGCTACACCCTTGGACCAGGAGAAGTGGTAGGGCGATGCTCCGTCATCATCTTCTCCGTACTTGCTTGCGTCGAGTATTTGCGGATTGCGGAACGGAAAAGCCGCCATACAATGGCTGTCCCGGTCGTTCTCTGATTGTCCATTCCATAATAATGCGGTAGCGAGCGAGAGACGAGCACTGCAATTGCTGCGTGAGGCATAGCCACCCCCGGTAAGAAGCCCTAAGCACTTGCAACTGCATGCGCAAGAGCCCTCGGCCAGCCTCCGATGACCGGGGGTTAAAGAAGTTATATGACGAAATGCTCTTGGAGAGTGCTGGCGGAATTCGACGCCACGAGTGGGCGGCTTTTTTGCAGCTGTGGCCAGTTCCTTGGGTAGGTTGGTCGGGAAGAGAGCGCCCAGGGGATGCTAGCTAAGAATGCGTATTGTGCAAGAGATGATAGCCGTCGACATTCGGTACCGGCGCATGTGCCAAATGCGAGTGGTTAGCAGGGGGGGGACGTAAAACTACGAGAGCGATTTTCGGTATCTCCATCTGGATGCGGGCGACGCCTGGCGTGCGCGCGCCCGCGCGCCCGCGCTCGAGCGAGCACTCGCAAGAGATGCTCAGACGCAGATAGAGAGATGCACACACCACCAACTCGTTCTGTTACTTTCAAATCTCCAGAGAGTGAGTGGAAATGGTGGTAATGGTGAGGTGAATGAGGTGAGGTGAGTGGGAAAAGGTGGAGAACTCCTTGGAGGTACGTACTCCCGGTGCAAATAAACTTTACGCTAGTTCCAGGTCGTTATAGCTTGGTGGACGCCGATACGCGGCCCACCTCAGCAGCAAAAAACAAGTGGCTCTGTGTGGATCAGGGATGGATACCGGACACTGAGGTGAACATTGGAGACTGCAACCCAGCACAAAATTCGTCCCAGCCCGAGGTACTGAGCTGGGATCCTTCTCTGTGGTACGTACCCGACTGCCGTGAACCATCCTCTTAGCCCCATGCACGGAAACCTGCTGCTCCTCCGGCAGCGGCCAGCCCGACGGGCAACTCTCACTGCAGCAACCTGTGCCGACATCAGAGTACTACGGTACACCCGTACGCTTGTAGCGGATGGCTACCTCCAGAACCGGGGGGGTTTGAAGGCGCGAGAGGGGCCCAGACTTGTTAGACACGAAGACAACTGGACTCTCTGTTCGAGGTATGGTCATCGATTCCGCCCTTCGACCTGCGCGGCTTGAGGTGAACAAATGCTCATGCCGCAGAATATGGCCTTCTTGTGATGTGTAATGGCGTGAATGCAAAGCCCACCGGTGGTCCCTCAATGCCTCAGAGGAGGGTGGTGTTACCCAGTTTGATGATGGTGCTGCGTGGAACGATCCCACCCATTAGAGCCTTTGGAAACCCTACCAAAATTACACTTAGCTGAGCAACCGTCCGTCTTGGTCGAGATAGCAAGCTAGGTATGCAAGGACAACTTGAGCAGAATGGCTGGAGGCCATTGTCTCCCATTCTGAGGCCCTTCTAGTCTGTCAAACGGGGATTCGACGGCGGCCGCGGCGCTTTCAATGGCATGCGCGGCCTTGCTAATGACGAAGAGGCCTTCTAGCCGCCCGCCAGAAACATCCGAATACCAGTCGTCAGTGCCAATGCCGGAGCCATTTCCAGGAACTGCTTGGCTCTTCCGCCCCGTCTGTTAGCCTGCTTACTGTTTCGTGAAGCTACGCCGTGATGACAATTCATCAACGGCCGACCCGGGCTTTGCTGCTAGAAGAACCGAGAATCGAAACCAAGCCGTCTCCGGCCTAAATTGATGACGGCCGAGTGCCTCGTTCGATCCATAGGCCCATTGGCAACCAGCCATTCGAACGGCGTTGTGCGTCTCAGATACAACTTTTTTTTTTTTTTTTTTAGGAAGGCATTAAAGATTCCGCATCTCGAGACTGTCGGCATATGGAAAGGGGTATTTAAGCCGCCGACATGGCCGGGTGGCGTCAAAGTCTTGCCAAACGTCGGACTTGGTTCCGGTTCTCCAATCCCTAATGCGCCGCTGAATTGCCGATGTCGTTTTTCTCCAAAATGCTTTTCCTCATATCAGAAGGCATGTTTATGGGGGACGATGCATATCGCCTTTGGCTTGTCTGGGCACTCACTTCAGCTTCACAATACACCCTTCTACCCGAGCTGTGTGCCCTTGCTTTGGGCGCAGTCCTGTATTTCGCAGAAACAGTCGCTCAGATTCTTCTGGAAGCCGGACGTGCGGTTGGTGAGCATGCAAGATCGCAATCGAATGCCTGTCCCGGACAACACTGCGCTAGATTGCCGCTGTCAACTTCTTTTTTTCCCCTGAGGTGTCTGCCGTTTTCCCTCGGGTCGATGACAGTGCGCCTGCGGTCCTGTGACAAGCGCGGTGGCGGACTTCTGGAAGGTCTACTGCATAGTATGCATCCTCAACCGCGCAGGGCGTCCGCATTTGCAGCCTATCATCGTCTCAGATGTCACGAAACCGATCATGATGTCCTTCGGGGAGGACCCGACATGAGGCAAGAGGGCGGGCGGGGCAAATTGAAGCAGTTCGCCGAGCTGAAAACCGATTCACTGAGCTTCCGGACTGACGGGATCGTGGCGTTCGGAGAGATTCCCTCTCCTTGAAGGTAAGGTGAGGTATGCGTTCTCCCTCTGCTGTGTCTGCAGTGTCAATCGAGAATGCTGTCCAGAAGACATTTTCGTCATACTCCATTCCAATGCTTGGTCGCAAGAACAGTCGGCCGCCGGCGAGTGTTTCCAGCTGTCAGTTAGTGTCGTTCTACCCGATCGCGGGGGGTGTTCAGCCGCCAGCGTCCGGTTCGGTAGGCGTGCCTAATCTTGTTTTCTCGCACCCTCGCTCGTTTCGCTTCGGTCCTTGCTCTTCTCGGCCTTCTCCTCCCCCACGACTGTTGATCCCGAAGGCGATCGTGAATACCGGCACTCTAGTCGTACTGTGCGCCTCGTCCCAGCATCTCGGGGCTGCACGCATGTGTTGTCAGGGGTTGTGATCGCGAAGAGAGAGAAAATGGTTTCGTGCTAAGTCATAGGGCGTTCAGTTCTGGCGGACGAGGGTTTCGGACACGACGAAGGGCGTCGAGGTCAAGGACAAAGAGGGCATCCGGATTCGGGGAGTATTTTAGTTATTTCGGGGAGGGCTGACCACTGTCGGCCCGGGGGTTATGTACCCCTCCGTTGGATGCCGTGTCTTCGCCATTTCGGATTTCTGTTTTGTCATCTCTGACTCATAAAGCCGATTCTGACTCAGAAAGCCGGTCGTCGTCTGTTTCGTTTCCTTTCGTATGGTCCCCTCTTCAGGTTCAGGGAGCCCAGCAATATAAGCCCCGTAGCTTCAGGGCCAGCAACAGGGCCGTGTTGCATAGTCCGGCGCAGTGCCAGGCCAGTGCCGGACATCTCGAGATTTGATGACGGGAGGGGGAAGAATGGGGTTCACTTGGGAATGGGAAAAATGGTCGTGGGGGAGGAGCGGTCCTGTCGGCGGTGGGTGGGCACCTCTGACAGCCCGGTACCTCAGCTTGAAAGGTACATCGCACGCTTTTTCAGCTGGTACCTAAGACAGGTCCCTTACCTTGTTAAGGTAGGTGGTTATCCAATCTCAACAACCGCTCTCGGTTACGTACGTACTGTTTCTCATTCTCATTCGGCGTGGAAAAGACCCCGTTTTTTTCGGACATAAAGGTTACTAAGTACTGTTTCTCAAGATCACCGCTTTTTCTCACGAACCAACCAACCACAGGTCATTCCGCGCACTGCGGATCCTGCTCCGAGGGACAAGAACACCACACACCACCCCAAAAAAAAAAAAAAAAAAAAAGGAGGAGGAATAGAAAAAAAAGGGTCATGTCTTGGCAAAATCCGACCCTGTGGTCTGCGTTTGGTCTTTGTCCTGTCGGCAGCGGGAAAGCCCATCATTACCCCAGTCTGGTGTGAATCCTAGGGGCAGCAGGCGGCCATTCCGTGGTGCGGGAACCTAACTTATCCATGAATTGCATGGGCAAATTCGGGTTTTCATATCAACACCGATGATGGAGACTATTGACATGTGTTTTCATGGCGTCTCTCTCCACAGCCTGCAGCCTCACCCAGAGCGCGTGAATCCCGTCTTTCAGCGCAACAAAATGTCGCAATCCCACAGCCCAGGGTATCATCACGCTGGTCCAAGTCAACCATAACAATCAAATACAAAAATTCGGCGGGGTCAATCGGTCCGTCCGGGACCTTGGTGGGTTTACATCATCGCTGCCGCCGCAGGTTTCAGCATATGTCTGGCTCCTCGTCTTTAACCGCCTCTACCAATTCTTCCATTCCTCCGACCTCCGTTGGCCCGCTGGTCCCTTCCGGCGGAAGTGCCCAGTCCGGCATCGGGCTGACATAACTCCATGCGCCTCCGGCGTCTTCGTACCGGAGACTGTGCAGCCACAGCGACAGCTCGTGCTCACCCGGGTCAGTGTACAGCGGAGTATCGCAAACTTCGCAGAGTTCTCCCGATAGTTTTTCCGCCCGCTTCTTCTGGTACAAATCCACAAGCTCGTCGTGATACGCTACCGCGTCGGCAATGTCCTCTTTGCCTATTCTCTGCAACCGCGACATGATATCCTCGTCCGTGTTTTCGGTAGCTTCGCTGTCGTTGTGCCCAAGATTAATGCCCCAAACTCGTTGGTTGGCGTATAGAGGGTCGTTTTGAATAGGGTGTCCCACAAATTGCAGATGCACTCGGATTTGGTGCGTTCTACCAGTCAAGGGCAGACAGCGGACAATCGAGTAACCCTGCTTAGTGACCCAGGGCCGGAGTCTTTCATCTTCGATTTCTTCCGCAGTCTTAGCTTGCTCTGGTTTCCCGCCGCCTGTTGCCTCGGGCGGGTAGTAGGCGAGACGCTTGAAGACAGTCCGGGCCGACTTGCCATTGGCACGAACTCGGTTCAATCCGAGTTTTGGAGATATCTGCAAAATAGGTTGGTCGCAAACAATGTCGCCGTCGGGAAATTTGCCAATCACGCGCGCCAGGTATTCCTTGCGCACCGTGCGAGCTCTGATTTCCGCGCTGAGTTTACTGCCAGCTTGTGGCGTTTTTCCAATGAATAGGATGCCGCTGGTAAGGCGGTCCAGCCGATGGCACGGGTAAGCTTTGAAGTGCTCACCCCTCTCAGACTTCATGATTTCAACCAGTGAGTTGTACTTGTATCTGCCGGCGGGATGTACCGGTACACCAGAAGGCTTGTTCACCACGATCATCTCATCATCCTCGTGAATGATGCGGATTGGCTCAGCCGTGACAGGGGGTTCATGCCGATGGATGGTGTGGTTGACCAAGTCTCCGTTCTTCACCACATGGTCCGGCCCGACGGCTTTCCCGTTGACGACGATGGCTCCGGTCTCCATGGCATACCGATAGTACTCAAGTGTGCGGTCCCTGAATTCGTCCTCGAAAATGTCGATTAGCTTTCGGCCGCGCCATCGTTCCTTGGCCCAGGTGTGGTAAGTAAAGTGGTAGGGTGCAACTCTGCGGAAGCCGTCTTCGTAATAATATGGTCGCGGCCACATATCGCCCACGGGGGTTGTAAGCACATCAGGTAGCTTGTCTGTTTCCGAAACTTCATCAGACGGCTGGGCTGCAGCCGCACTGCCAGCCACTGATGCTGAAGATGGCTTTGGTACCAGGGCCAATTCTGTAGTCGTATTCTCAGAAATCATGGTGCTTGGCATGAAATGTCCCAGTCGGAACGGAAGCCTTGCCAAGGGCGTAATGCCGACACCTCGTCTAATGGCAGCCAGGGTCGGAAGAGAAAGGCTGACGACAGAATCAGTAGCAATGGGAGAGTGTGGCGGGGCGTGAAGAGAGCAAGAATGGCTTGGTGGTTGTAGTCCAACGCCGGTGACTGCTCAACACAAGTGCCGTGTTTGATCAAATTTCTTGCTGGTCGTCCCCGCACCGCTTGCTGAGCGCCGAAGTCATGTTGAACCTTGCAAAGGCTGGCGAAATACATCTGATAGAAAAGAGTCACAAAATATTGGCGGTCAGACATGGCAGAACTCTGCTGTACTTTTCTGAAGTTAGTATGGACCGGCAGCATCATGATTGGCTGGCAGTTGCAGCTGTGTGTTTTACTGTGTACATGTACTTATGTATTCTGAGCAGATCCGAGGTTTAGCCTATATTTCCGATGTCAGTTGATCTAAATAACCCGCGTATGCCTCGGTCTGAAGTAAGATCGAGAGTCTAGAGCCTCGGGCGGATTCTCCGCACATATCACTTTGCAGTAGTGGAAAGCTACTAGAGCTTCCTAGGCAATCTTCAACACCCCTCTGTCAAGGTTTCAAACGGACACGTTTGGCCGCAACCCGATTTTATTTCATCGTTTGCCCATCTCGCCTGGTATGTTTCGCGACGTCAACCTTGGGCTTCCTTAGACCGAAGCCGCAGCCTCTGGGCTACCAAATTTATCTTTCTCTCGTTTTTCGTTTCTCTTATCATCGCTCGGCAATCATGGCTACCTACGAGAGGCTAAAGAAGCGTCGAAGGGAAGATTACCGCTACATTTTGGACTATCGAACCCGATGGTAAGCTCGCCCCTTCCCGCAGTGATTACCATCCCTGCTGTTTCTATCATGAGTTCCCCTCTCTTTGCCGACAAACACATGGATGGTGTGTTGGGTGGACGGAGCGCTGTCCCTTGCAAAGATTCCTCAAGGCTGGCGCCACTGCAACCAAACTATCGCGTGCCTTTGTCTTGTTCAGCAACCAACGGGTCTCCTCAAGCGGTCGTCATCCCTCCATCATCACATCTCAGACTAGCTACTTTACGTGCTGCCTGGGCAGTCAATAACAAGGTTTCTTAGGGCCGATAATGACATGTATCAACACATGAACAATAGCGTTTACAACTTCTTGTATGGCTCTTGACCAAACACACAAATGTGCCGACGAGGCGCTCAGGCTAAACTCTGCAGATACGACTCGGTCGTCAACACATACCTAATTGAGCATTGCAACTTGTCGCCCTCAGGGTCGAAGCAACATGGCGTCGTAGTACACTCGCACAGTGACTACTTTGCTTCCATTTCGTTCCCTGCCGTCGCGGAACTGGCACTACGCGTCAATAAGCTGGGCAAATCCAGCGTGACTTACGAAATTGGCCTTTTTGAGAAAGGGTTAGACGAGGTCAGGGCAGTCGGAGAGTTTATTCAAGTCTTTGTCGAGAGATCTACCGGCCGGCCAACCGCATCTGGAATGAGCGACGAAATGCGGAGGGGGTTGGAACGAATTCTGGTAGCGGAAGCCAGGGAAAACAAGCTCTGAAATTGAACTGAACTCTATCACCCACCCACCTAATCTCACAATTGCCAACTCTGCTGTTTCGCCCCATCTTTACCGCTGCAACCCCAGCTTCAGACGCATTCCATCCTGTTCACCACTCTTGAATATCTTCTCGAGAAACTCCAAGTCGGCCAAAGCCTCCTCGGGCGACTGAAGCGGGTCCGGCTTGCCCGAGACCAGGGCTTCGGCCCATGCCTTGACCTCCTCCTTGACACCATTTGTTTCCTCGAACGAAATTGTCCGTGCTTCGCCATTCAAGGGTTTCACGATGAGGTCGCGGCTCGACACTGTGATGCTACCGTTCTCGCATGCCACCTGGAAGTCGAAGGCGCTCAAGGAGGAGCCGACGCTGACGGCGAAGGAGCCCGTGGCACCGGACTTGGTCTTGATGACGGCGTTGATGGTGTCGATGGGCGGCAGGTGCTCCCGGGTCAAGTCCGAGAATGCGGCCACCGACTCCGGGGCGGCCTCCTTACCGAGAAGTAACCGCAGGGCGGCGGCGAAGTGAACGCCACCGTCGAGCAGGAAGCCACCCTGGTACTCGGGCTTCTTGCGCCATGCCGTCTCAATGTACTTACCGCCCAAATTGACGAAGAAGAAGACTCTGGCGTTGAAGCCAATGACCTTGCCCAGCTTCTGCACCTCATCGCGGGCCGCGGTGTAGCGCGGCTGGAAACGGTAGTTTTCGGCAACCGCGAATGTCACTCCCTTCTCTGAAGACACTTTCTCGTAGTAGTCAATCAGCTTCAGGGCTCGGGCGACATCGGCGGCGATGGGCTTTTCTGCTAAAACGTGCTTTCCTGCAGCCAAAGCCTGTTCGATGTACTCGGGCTGGTTGGGAATAGGCAACGCCAGGATGAGAGCCTGGATGTCGTCGCGGGCAAGGAGGTCCTTGAAGGACTTGCCTGCGCCCGAGTCGTCGGAGTAGAGGTCTGGCGCAGATCCGGACTTGGTGACACGGCTTGCCGTGTCCTCAGCCGACTTCAGAGACCGAGAGTAGATAGCCTTCAGCGCCAATTCGTTGGTGGCCTCAACTGCAGGCTGTTGGTCGCGTCAGTCAGAAAGGTTGTCGCGGCCGGCTCACATTCTGAGAAGTATCCTTGCGTACCAGGTGCTGCTCCTTGGCAAAAATGCCACCGCCAATGATGGCTACTCCGACAGGGGCCATACTGCTCAACTTGGTTGGTGCCTCTCAACGATTGACGGTCAACGAATATGTGTTGGTTTTCTCGAGTGATCGAAGACGGAGTAGCGATGTCTGCTGCCGATGTGGTTGCAGCTGAGCAAGGGATGAGACGAGGCCCTTACTGCTACAAGGGAGAGAAAGGGGGCGCCTTTATTTGAGAATGCTGGATACTTGGTCGGTTTGTTATGCTGTATACAGAACTAGAAGTCGCTCGCTTTCGTGTACAGATATTCTGCCTTAACTCGCTCCATACTGCAGTCACTAGGCTAATAACATCATCACTTTTCTCCAACACCTGCGGCAACAGTGGGGTTAATGGCGGGGTTCAACAGGCATTGACAACAAGCGCCCCCGCCAGATCAGTTGATTACTTGATACTAACAGGTGCAGGTGGTGATGGCCGTAAGAGCTGATAAGGATCTCCTCGCATCCGCTAGTGTATTCTCTGGGTGTCCAAACCAATCTTGGAAAGTTTAACAGTTGAAATGCCTGGGGCTTTAGGTGCTGTACTTCAGTCTGTACTACTACGGCCCCCCCCCCCCCCCCC
>JAXISO010000226.1:0-68884 GCA_036785465.1 Colletotrichum agaves
GGTATTAAGGTTATTAATAATAATAAACTTAAGAGTCTATAATTAAAAAGTAAAATCTTAATTAATAAAGCCTAGGTAACTTCCTCTTAAATTAAAGAGACCTTAGTCTCTCTTATTATAAATTAAATTTCTATTATATAAATTACTATTAAAGTATAAGTATTATATTATAAATATTATAAGTTAATTCTTAATAGTATTAGTAGTATATATACTTATATTATCCTATATTTATTAGGGAGTATTTATATAGTAATTAATCCTAATTTACTTAATCTCTATATTCTCTAAATAAGTTATAAAGTTATTTATTTAGGCCTTCTAATTAACTACAAGGAAAGTATTCTTAATTACCTTAGCCTTTATAAATATAACTTTTAGCTTCTCATATTTAAGAATAATAATAGTAATACTAGGAGCTTTATTAGTTAAAATACTATATAATTACTTATATACTTAGTTTATTTAGACCTACTAAGTAATAGTAGCCTTTATTTAGACCTAAGGGATTAAAAGTAGGGCTTTATAGTCCCTATAGAGAGTCTTTAAAATATACTATATTACTTATTTAGGGAAGTAATAGAAAATAATATAATTAACCTCTAAATTAGAAAGAAGATCTAGTTTCTATTTATAGGCCTTATTATAGAAGTTACTAACTTTTATAAGGAATTCTAAGATATTATTTAACTCACTAACTTTGGGACTAAATATAAAGTTTTAAAGCTCCTTATTAGAGTCTTAATAAGTACTTAAGTTTATAATATTATATATTTTAAAGAGAGTATTTTTAAGGTCTACTTAATTTTTATATACTATAACTAGGCTTTTAATAATTTACTAATATAATTTATTATAGTACTAATTAACTAGGGCTACTATTTCTTTATTAATTCTCCTATAAATCTCTATATAGAATTTATAATTATTTAAGAAATTAGAAATATTATTACTAGTAAACTTAGGAATTTCCTAAATATAGGGAATAATAGGGGCTACTAATTATTATTTCTATATAATTTTAGCTAGTTCCTTAATTACTTAGGCTATATTAATAATAAAAGAGGAGAATAGACTATTATTAGTAAACTAGGGTTCTATTCCTATAGAATAAGTCTCTATAATATAATACTACTTATTATTCTTAAGAGTTCTAGAGGTAGGGTCCTTTTTATTATTATTATATTTATTATAAATATTCTTATTAGTATAGACTTAGTACTTAATATAAATAATTTAAGTTTATAAAAGTATAACTTCCTTAAATTCTCTATTTTTAAAAATAATAGAATAAAGGGCTTACCCTTAAATATTCTTAAAGGTAGTTCCCTTATAGGGCTTATTCTATAGAGTAGGATCCTTTAGCCTAGAAGAGTTAAAAGTAAATATACTAACTTTTAGGGCTCCCCTAGTCTCCTTAGAATACTATTCTAATATATTAAATATAATAATTAAAATAAACTTTTAGTAATTTATAATAAATATATATTATTATTATTAAAGTTAATATTCTTTAATTCTTATTTTATTAAGTAAAAATAAAGGAAACTTTTATAATTTAGGTTTATAAATAAATAAATTTATAAGAGGAATAAGGGTTTTTAGCCCTTTTTTATTAGTATTAATTATATTCCTTATAAGCTAGGGGTAATTATAACTATTATTCCTCTTATAAATACACAGGCTCTTTTCCTTCTTATGGACTAGGGATAGTCATAGCCTCTATTCTTTCTATAAGTTCACTAACTTATTTCTCTTTAACTTCTATAAGTAGTATAGTACTATAATCTTCCTAAATATATAAGATTCTTATTATATAATAACTAAAATAGAGTCTAAATCCCCTTAATTAAACTTATTAACTTAATTAAAGTTATTTATTTATTATTTTATTATTAATTATTAATTATTATAATAAAGAAAGTAAATACTAGCTCTACTTATTATTAAGGAATAGGGAAAGGGAAAACTTTTTAAGTTTATAAATTCTAAAGCTATTATAATTAAGCTTTTAGAGTCTCAAGTACTCCCACTAAAAATAATAACTATATAGTTATTATACTTACTATTTCCTCATAATTAGGTCTATAATAAGGTTCCTAAATACCTAACTACTATCCTCTTTATCTCTAGTCTTATACTTATAAAGTAAAAAATCCATCTAGAGATTAGGATAATATATTATATACTATGTTAATAGTAAACCTATTTATATAGTATAAAAGTATACCTCTTTTAAGTACTCCCCTAGAGGAATCCTTAAAAAAGAAGAATCCACCTCTAGGTACTATTAAAACGGGCTAAGGATACTATAGGAGTAAAGAATAATAAAACTATACACACCTATATATCTATATAAAAGTATTATAGTATTATAGTTTTATACTTATAGGCCTTAGAATAAAGGAAAAGAACTTAAAATAATTAAATATATTATTATAAATATAATCCTAAAAGATCTAATTAAAAGAATAATAATTCACTAAGAAAACTAAACTTAAACTACTATATTACTTATACTATTATACTAATAATAATACTAACTCTATCTCTATCCCTCTGTGGGATTCTATTTATAATAAATAACTAACTAAGCTACTTAATAAGCCTCCTTATAATAGTAGATCTTACTACTCTATCTCATTATATATTCACATATAACTATTTATAAATAGACTATTAATATAAATTAAACTATAATTAAGAATAAGAGAACTATAAATATATATTATACTTAACTTTAAAATATATAAGAAGTACTTAAGTAAGTTAACTTATAGTATAATTATTTTAATATTCTAAGCTTTATAGCCTATAGTACCTAAGTCCTATAAAATATAATTATTAGTACTAACTATAATAATAACCTAGAATTTAAAGAAATTAATAACTTATATATAAATAATAATAAAGTAAATATATAATAAAGAATTAGTTAGAATAAGAAATAATTAAAATAGGAAAATAGAATTATAAAAAGAAAGAGTTAAAATTATATAAGTTTATTTAGAAAAACTATATATAATAAGGATATTATTTTTTTATTTTACCGGGGGTATATTAGGTACTTTATATAAGTAGGCCTATAACTAGGACCCTTACTTAGCTACCTCTTCCCCCACCTACCTCATAGAAATAGGATTATCACAACTACACTATAATTAAACTAGTCTCTTAAGAGTCCTTTTCCTGCTCTGGCAGCTTGTTTTCCCTTCTTTTTTATTAGTTTGTCACCAGACATAATAGTCCTCGCACGTGGCTATCTAACACGGCACAAGCTTGAAAATCAAGGGAATATTGGGAGCCAACATCGGTTACTTGTATTAACGATAACTCCAAGTAAGGGCCAGATAGGGGAAATGTCCCTCTTCATCTCCAGCTCGCAAGTATTCAGCGTATGTTTCCAATTATACCAACGACTACCCCAGGACGCAAATGCACAACAACCCATCTCAACCCTGCACACAGACCCGGATCCCGGGGAACACAGACGTGCGTCTCGGGCGTTTGAAAGAACTCAGCGACAGCGTCGGACTCCAACCTCTTCAGGTTCCTCGGCATTGGGCCACCGGCAAAACACCTTCACAAGCTCGACCCTCGACTCGATGGTGTTCAAAAGTCGGCTCGTCTCGACTCGAAGGCCCTACTTTTTGGCAAATTCGTGCGGTTCAGGATCTCACCAAGAAAATCAGCCTCGATGATGTCTCCGGCCTTCTCCAGGATCAGGTCCCAGAAAGTGGTGGCAAAGACGACCTGCTGAAGGTCATGGTCACGGAACGCGTTGCAGACTCCGTTGAGATCGGTGATGACCCTGTCCGGGCCGCCGGGGCCAATGATGCGCCGCAGGTACAGGATGCCGCTGAGTTTGTGCCCGCTGCTTTCGATGGCGGCTTGGATGAGCCGCTTGGTCTCGGCTTCCGGATCGCCTTCCAGTTCAAGCCCGATAGTGTCAATCAGCATGAACTTGGTGCTGCTTTGGCGAGTGGTGCATGGGTACATGACAATTTGGGACGCCTTGTCGTATACCCGTTGCCTAGACCCAGCGTCCATGGGGTGGTCGCGATGGATGTACCTGGTTCTGTTGAGATGGATGGGCTTGCTGTTGGCTAGCGACCGGATGAAGGCGGTTTTGAGTCCGGAGGGCCAATGACTGCAATCACACGGGTTTTCATCTTGGTTGTTGTTGGCGGCGTGGTTTTCCCTTGTCTCTCTTGTTGGACACTGGAGAATATGCCAGTGAACAGAGGAAGAGGAGGACGAAATCTTATACTAAGTGCTGAGCCATCTTCAGACTGCGGTGAAAGCGTTTCATGCTAGCTGGGTTTGAAATTGGCCGAGGCCATGATCTCATCGAGGAAACCGCAGTGTTTGCAAAGGAAGTTGCATCGGCCAAAAGACCGAAGACCATTTTCCTCAGAAAGAATCGCCTCTCCAAGCGTTTCGCCAGAGACCACGATGATGACCCCAGTTTGACAAGATAACCCCGTTCAAATATGTAATTCGTATACGCTGGAAAAGAGTGATATGCATGGACCAAAAAAGGTGGGAATGTCGCGGGCAGTAACAGTAATGTTGGACTGTGTGGTGTTGGTTCGACAGTATCCCTCGCCAGACGTTCGTCAAGTCCAGGGAACAGCCTGGTTTGTGCAGAAATCCTAAGCATCCGAATCTGGCAAATGAATACTTTTTGAGCTGAGATCAAAGGTAATCGGATCGACGATCTTAACTCTTCAGCCCTGTCATCCGATCCTCTTTTTTTTAGTTTGAAAAATCAACTTTCCAACTCTGCATAACGATTCAAACCTAAGCAGCGGCGATTGCAGCTGGACGGAATTTGATAATGTGTTGTTTGAGCTTTCTAAATGCGGGCGCTATATAAGCAGCATAGCTGCCCATTTCTGCAAGCAAGACGGGTGCCTCAGTCACTCTCAATTGTCTTGGCCGGTTGGCCCAATGGCAAGGCGTCTGACTACGACTAAGTACATCAGGACATTGTGGGTTCGACCCCCATGCTGGTCATAAATTTTTGGCTTTTGTTTCTTGTTCAATCTGTGACCAAGCACGAATGCATTCGATGATGTATAAATCCATTTCGCCAGCAGTCATTGTTACAAGATAGGTAGTAGTACTAGGAATAATTATAGCTTTCAGATCTTTATGTACTGTGGTCCACAGCCCCAGGCTGACTGATATAAAGAGGTTTGTTTAGTCTCAATCATATAAGGTAACAAGTTTTGACGATACGGATCCTGGACTAAACAAAGGTAGGGCGAAGACGTGAAGCTAGCAGCCGTTGATTAGTCCGCGATCCTCATTATGTTTGTCTAGCACTAACATGTCCATCCAGGGCAGACACATATAACCGATGCAGGTGTACTCCATCATCGGGGCTAGTAACATATCTCCGGGGCCCTTGACAACCCCTAGAAGAAAAACCAGAGCCAGCCTCCAGGAGGCGTAGACCGGAGGAGGCCGAGGCACAAGACATGCAGTAAACAGGGTGTGTTTCACAAAGGAACCTCTATTGTGCCGCAATGACGTAATCACCCATGGTCTTGCTATTCATACAAGTGACACGGTCACACGACACAAAAGAAAAGAAAAGAAAAAAAGAAAAGTCGTCCATCAAGAACACCTTCGTTTTGCCTGACTATTGTGTGGAAATGCGAGAGAGAGACGACGGCGCAGATCGTCAGCAGCTTCCACACAAACGGATTGAGTTATTTTGGCATCTACGAGGCAGAAAGATAGCCATCGACGTTTCTCCGTCCAAAATCGGTCTTTCGGCCGGCCAGGGAAGAGACTCCCAGAAACCCGTGTCCTTCCCATGCCGTCCGCCCTCCGCCCCGCCATAACCCTGGACAATCGGATCCAATAAGATATGAACCCACCATTCATACACAAATTAGGCGGGTTCCTCCCCGGACGCCGCTGACGGTTGAATGGAGAATGAGCAATGCACTTGCGCTGCCCAGCGGGATGTGGCAGGGGGTCGCATGCCACGTCGCGTGCCGACTTTCCCAGTTTCACCACCAAAATTCAGTGATCCAGTCCTCAAATTCCCCTTGGCGAGCGATTCCCGTGGTTCGTAAACGACCACTCACACTGGACCCCCTTGGCCCTGCGCCTCTCTCCGTATCATCCTACTCCCGTCTGGTCTGGTATCACCCAGGCGAGGAGACTTTTTTTTTTTTGTAATAATCTCCTCGGCGAAATCTGCACGGCATCGGCGGCTTAGTGATTCCTCTTCGCTTCCCCCTTTGCCCAGAAGAGGGGGGAATTCTGGTTTCATTTGCTCACTTCTTTACTTTCCTTTCCTTGCCACTTTAGGTCTCTTGTTTTTGGGGGAGAGGAAAGATAACAACAAAAAAACACGAAGAAAAAAAGGGTCTCAAAGCGGCGACAAAACGACGACTCCTGAATGGCAGAACCGCGTCTCAATTGCTTCACTTACGATACCCCTCAGAGGCGCCTCCGATAAGGGAATCCGCATACCGCACATAAGGTACATGCACAACCAACCGCTTCGGCCCATTCCACGATTCACCCAAGGCTAAAACACGACGTCGGAGGAAGAACCGTCAAAGTCCTGCTCAACCGCCTAATTCCTTGTTTTGACGTTCGATCGTCCCATCCATCAAACAAGCCATTCGTAACTATCTCGAAACGAAGCTTACCTTACCCCTTAGCTCGGTCCTACCCACGGAAAGCTTCACGTCACAACCAAAAGAGCCTTAAGCTTCTTCAGCACCCCTCCACAAACCAACCTAGGCAGTTGACGTCGGCAACGATAACCTCGCCTCATCCAAACACTGCTCCTCACACTCCCCTGACCAATTAAAAAAAAACGTAGGGGCCCGGAAACACAAGATCATCACAATGACGTTTCCAGCCCCAGCCCGCCCAAGGCGCGGCTTGGTCCTAATAGCAGCCTTCTTCATTCTCACAACCCTCTTCCTCGCCGCCGCCCGCCTCGTCTCCCTCGACCTGCCCGTCCTCCGCCGCCGCCCGACCACGAAATCACAACCAGAACCCTCCCCCGCTGACGCGCCCATGTCCTACGGCGAGACCGCCCGTCCCGGCTTCGCGGACCTCTCGGTCCACATCACCACGCTCCCCGAGCGCCACGTCCCCTCGCGCGCGAACCCAGGCCGCCGCCTCGTTGTCGTCGGCGACGTCCACGGCATGCGCTCTTCCCTCGAAGCCCTTCTCTCCTCCCTTTCCTTCGACACCTCCCGCGGCGACCACCTCGTCCTCGCCGGCGACATGATCAACAAGGGTCCGGACTCGCGCGGCGTCGTCGACCTCGCTATGCGCCTCGGCGCCTCCGCCGTCCGCGGCAACCACGAGGACAGGGTCCTGCTCGCCCACCGCGGCATGAAGAAGACCCACGTCGCCGACGAAGACGCCCACGGCAACCCCGTCCCCGAGGACGAATCCGACTCCTCTGCGCCCGACGACACCGACGACCTCGAGCTCCCCATCTTCCCGCACGGCGACTCGGCGGAACGCGCGACAGCAAAGTCCCTCTCCAGGAAGCAGATCGAGTGGCTCTCCACCCTGCCGGTGATCCTGGACGCGGGCTCCGTCGAGTCCATCGGCAACCTCGTCGTGGTCCACGCCGGCCTCGTTCCCGGCCTGACGCTGACACAGCAAGACCCCTGGGCGGTGATGAACATGCGCGGCCTCGTCTACCCACGTGAGGAGCTGCGCCGCGAGGAGGCCAAGAACGCGCTGGAGAAGTACCGCAAGACGCACAAGGCCTCGCCGGGCATCACGGACAGCATGATCGAGCAGGAGCACGAGCGCCGGCGCAAGCCCGAGGACAGGACCATCGCCGTGCCGACGGACCGGAGGGACGGGTCCAGCAGCTGGACAAAGGCCTGGAACAGGCACCAGAAGAGCCTGCCCGAGACGGAGCCGCGCACCGCCGTCGTCTACGGCCACGACTCCAAGAAGGGGCTGAGCATCGACAAGTACACCTTCGGGCTCGACTCTGGGTGCGTCAACGGCGGGAAGCTGAGCGCGCTGGTCATCGAGGCCACGGCGGAGGGCGTCAGGCACGAGGTCAAGAGCATCAAGTGCGAGAAAAACGACAGGAAGAAGAAGAAGGAGGAGGGGACCAGGTGATAGAACACGAGGGATGGAGCGAAAGAAAAGAAGAATAAGATAAAAAGAACGAGACGGGCTACAAGACTCGTCCAACAAGGGGAAGGAAGGAAAAAAAGGGACAACAGCTCCTCGATGTTGTTGCATCGCAGGGGACAACTATATTTAATACCCAGCCCCGGACGGGGTTGACTGGATTTTACGAATGGGAGTCACGACGTGGCGGACAGGGCCCCGTTCGTATCCTTATGAGCATAGTAATACACCATTGGCGCTTTCATTTTCCAAGCACAACTGACAGTCTTTGCAATTCCTCGGCATGCATGTGTGTATATGTAAGAGCGTCTGGCTGAATTACGTCTGAGTAAGTCTCCAAGCACGAATACATCAGCATCGCCTCAGTTTCGGCATAGCTTTGATAACTCAAAGGGGGCTGTCGAACTCAATGAAAGTATTCAAGTATCGTGCCAGACTACACATTCAGTGCCAACGAACTCAGGGCGTCAAGTCACGAAACGGGAGCAGGTAAATGTCAACCAAGCAATCTATCTCGGGATTGTTTTGCTGTGTTTGCCTCGCTCGTAAGAAATCATTCAACAGCCGCCTCCAATCTTCCCAAGCTTCTTTCCCTTTTGATGTTTGTTGTATCCATGTGGGTGTATCCGTCTCATTAAGTCATTCTCACATCATGATTTGAGTGTTTTGTGTTGTCCTCCTCGCACCATACGCATCCTTCCCTCGGCGTCCTCGCGTTTCGTTGTTTTCAAGAGTTTTGTGGCATTCATGCCTGGACCTTGGCCTTGATGATGTCCTTAAGGGTGACGGCGTCGGCGGCGAACTTGGAGATACCCTCGCGGAGCTTCTCGACGGCCATCTGCTCCTCGTTGAAGTCGAAGCGGAAGAGAGACTCGTCGTTGATGTACGACTTCCTCTCGATGTCGAGGCTGGCGGCCTTGGAAGCGTCGAGCTTCTTGGGGACGGGAGCGTCGGAGTTAAGGAGCTCCTCGAGCAGGTTGGGCTGGAAAGACGTTAGTCATTGTGCCGTTAACTGTGGCAGAGGCGGGCGGGGACATACGGAGATGGTCAGGTAGTCACAGCCGGCAAGCTCGGTGATCTCGCCAATATTGCGGAAAGAGGCACCCATGACAATGGTTTTGTAGCCGTACTTCTTGTAGTAGTTGAAGATAGTCTGGACGGACTTGACACCGGGGTCCTCCTCCTTGGAGTAGTCCTTCTTGGTAGCGGCCTTGTACCAGTCGAGGATACGGCCGACGAAGGGGGAGATGAGGTAGGCGCCGGCCTCAGCGGCGGCGATGGCCTGTACGATGGAGAACATGAGGGTCAGGTTGGTGTTGATGCCGTGGTCGCGCTGGAGGATCTCGGCAGCCTTGATACCCTCCCAGGTAGAGGCAATCTTGATCAGGACACGGTCCTTGGAGATGCCCTGCTCCTTGTACAGCTATTGATGGTTGTTAGCGGTTTGAATGCCTTCGGCTTCTGGGTGGGGCGAAAGGCACGTACGTCAATGATGTGCAGGGCCTTTTCGACGGAGGCCTTAGTGTCGAAGGAGAAGCGGGCGTCGACCTCGGTGGAGACCTTGCCGGGAACGATCTTGAGAATCTCCTTGCCGAACTCGACGAGGAGGGAGTCGAGGGCAGCGTCGACCTGCTCGTCGACAGAACCGCCCTTCTTCTTGGCGTAGGCGACGGCCTCGTCAATCAGCTTGGCGTACTCGGGCTTCTTGGAAGCGGCGAGAATGAGGGAGGGGTTGGTGGTGGCATCCTGGGGCTTGTACTTCGCAATGGCTGTCCGATGTGTGCGTGGTCAGCGGACATTCTCTGTAACGTTCGTCGTGTTTAATGGCTTTGGCAGATGGCTCATCACTCTGATGGTGCTTTGTCCGGAAAGGTTGGGGAAAATGGATGGAGGGGTAGCGGACAGCGGGGTGGCGAGCAACTTACAAGCGAAGTCGCCGGAGTCAGAGACAACGACGGTGCCGGTGGACTTGAGCTGGTCGAGAGAGGAAGGCATTTTGACTTGATTGAGAGGATTCAAGAGAAAGAAAGAATTTAGGCGAGATACAGAGACGTGAACGGTTGCAAGAGGTGGAATGATTGTTGGTGGTGGTGGAGGTATTTACATATATATAGACTTTTGGTTGAGCTTAGGCCCACACTTGGGTGTGCATGCACGAGTTAAATCGCAGCAAACTGGTTCCCCGGTCGAGGTAGAGAAGATGGCAGGAGCAACAGTAGCTGCTACCTATCTTACCTTAGCTAACTACGGACTCCTGGCGAGATTAGACAGGATGAGAGATTAGTGGTGGTAGTTTAGTGTACACCTTGTCCGTAGTTCAGACCGAGCGAGAGTGAGAGAGGAGGTCCACCCCACCTCTCCCCTCCCCACGGGTCACGGTCGCAGGGCCATCAGCGACATTTTTCTTTGAGAAAGCGGGGTCCTACCACGCCCACCTGGCTGCTACATAGCTGTATCCCACCACGCCGAGCTCTCATCTCAGCGCCGTTTCTTACAAAGCAAAGAGCACCACCCCTCCATGAAGATTCCCCTGCGGCGGGGTGGCCTATTCCCTCCCCTCACTGTCCTTTCGAGAGAGGTCCTTGATTCTCCTTTTACTGTCGACTCTTGCGGCTTGCCTGCTGCCACATGCGCGTCGAGCAATGTCAGGCCCGACTCGCCCCATCGAGAATTGCCCCTCCATGACCCAGAATCATCGTCATACCCCCAGTATTCCGTGACCTCTAAAACCATCGATACCCGCCCGCCGGGTCTGACGCTACGTCCCCCCTTCGCTTTCTTCAAGGAAAAAAGAGACCGGGAGCCCTGCTTTCGGCTGTCGCGAAATGTATCGGGTTTTACCTCGTCTCTTGTTTCGGAGAAAATGGAGAGAAGGGCTGAAATTTCTCGCTGCGAGGCGTTTGCTGAGCTAATCCTGAAATATCACCGCGGCTGCCAGGTTCGAGCCCAGAGTCCCCCCCCGTTCCGCAACACCGGGATGAGCAGCGCCATTCGCCATTCCCTCGCGTCTTGAGCCAACGGCCTCGGCGACATCGGACACGTGGTACCCAAACGCTCTCGTCTCGAGGTTCGGGAACATACCTCTTTCCCGCCGCCGACGAGAAACATGCAAGCAGAACCACAAGCCAACTCTCACATCACAGCTGAAAAAAGCAGACAAGTCGAGGTGGGCATAAAAAAAAACCCATACACTTGATATAACTCACAGGCCCCGATGTCCTGCAGCGTCTAACTTGGACACAGTTGGTGTTATTCTGGCTCTTATGACATCACCTGATGGGTCTCTGTTATCCTCTTTTCGGCGCGAGATAAAAGAAGTGTGACCCTGCCCAGGTCCCCATTTGGTACTGGAGAACACTGTGGCGTTATCCAGCGCGATGAAATGCGATGCGATACGTCGCGTTGCGTTATTTACGGCGTCAAACTTTTGGTCAACCATCACCTCTGAGATGAGACAGGAATCACCCCATGATCAATCCTGTACCGGAATCAGGTATGGTCGACAATCGACGGAGTAATCTCTTCTTTGAAGTCATATCGTCCTCATCGTACTCTGTGCGGACGAAAGATCAACGTAACACCGCGCGATATGTCAGATCAGATCAGAGGTTCCTAACAGAGAAACGAGAGGTCGCCAAGTGGACGTCACGTTTCAGGAAACTCCGGGTCTCGGTAGGGGAGGTAGGTAGGTAGGTATTCTCTGACATTCCATCATCGTCTCCCACCGCTTCTCGCTTCCACCCGTCGTCGCCTCGTGCAACGCAGCCGCAGTGCCTCCTCCCCTCCTCCCCTCCTCCCCTTCTCCCGTGACGACGAGTCGCTGAGTGGGGGGATGGAGGGTCACCCAGGGGGTGTGTGTGTGCCATGGCCCGTCGAACATTAAACCGACCGGCCGACGATCCCGACTGCTACGAGTGACTGCCGCGCGCCGGGTTCCCTTGTTACGTAACTCCGAGGAAATGGCAGAGACGAGAGTCCCGTAACTCTGCAAATCCACTTGGCGATATGATTTCCGAGGCCTCGCTCTGCTGAAGATGAAGATGAATACGGGAGTTGCCATCGAATATCCAAAAAGACAAAAAGGCCACTTTCATAAGGCCTCATGCGTTATGATTCATGTAACGCTACTGGCATAATATCTATGACTTTTCCTGAACCTCCCCACTCTTGTTCTTGGTATCCTTTTTTTTTACTGTCGTATACTTAGTCCTCGGTGATGTCGCCGTACTCCCACATGCCTAGTCTCTCCTCCTTTGCCTTGGACTCAACATCCTTCAAGTGCTTAAGGTAAGCGGCGTGTTGGTTGCTGCGCTCCCATGCCTTGAGTTTCTTAGGGACCATGGCCAAGCCGTTGGCCACGATTTCCTTGTTGATGGAATCGTTCGGTCCCGGCTTGCTGTCGCTGGCGTTATAGTCGAAGAGCGTGATGTAGCTCAAACCCTCCTTGTTGTCAACGAAATCGAAACTGGCCACGAGCTCCTTGCCCTCAGTGAATTCGGCGATGCAGTCGACGGCATCGCGGAAATAGTCGGTCTCGGGCGCGGGAAGTTGCAGGAAGGATAGCGAGGCGTCGATTGCCTGAGCCTTGAGCTTCTGCGTGGTGAACTGCGCCTGATCAAGAGGACGCAGCTTGGACCAGGGTTGCTTCTCCGTGTTGCCGTAGTCAATGTAGACAACCTCGGCAACTTTGGCGGCGCGGTCGTTCGAGCGAATACGGCCACGGTACCATTGGCCGTCCGCTGAGAATTTGGCGGCAACGAAGTCTCCAGCCTTGGGCGCATCGCTGATAGGCTTGGCGTTCTTAGAGTCCAAGTGGAACTTCTTGAAGTCATTCATCAAAGTTGTAAGAGCAGCAGTGCCCTTTCCAATCTCCTGGATCTTGATCTTTCCGTTGCCATCGATGTTGGTAACGACAACGTCACGGTAGTCCTTGGGCTTATTGTCGTAGGCCTCAGGGGTGTCGTTTGCTGTTTCCTCAACAGCGACAGCCTCATCTTCCTCGTCCTGAGACGGGTCCCAGCTGTGCCAGAGACCCTTGCGGCCCTCCTTGGCCTTCTTCTCGGCGGCGAAAAGCTCATTGGCGTTGCCAGACTTCTCAGCAGAGTAAGCGTGAACAGACGCCAGTCCCTCCTCGACCAGGATCTTGGCGAGGCTCTCGCGGTTGATATACAGATCACCGATGAAACCTCCCACCTTGTCAATGTCGTAGATATCGACCTCGACGTCACGCTGGTTACAGCGGCGGCTGGCAAGGTCAGCCGCCTCTTGGCCGAACTCCTCGCCCTTCTCGCCGCTGCGGCCCGGGGCCCGGGGAGCGCGAATGCCTCCAAGAACCAGAGTAATCTTTACGCCCTCACGGGGGATGAGAATGGAAAGACGAGAACCAGACTTGACAAAGTCCACGATAGCCGGGATTTTCTTCTGGCGTTGCAGTGTGGCAAGCTGGATCTTGGCCTTCTGCTGGTCGGTAATCTCGACCCATTGCTTGAGCTTAGGTGCCTTGCCCGACCAGATTCCCTTTTTCTCTTCCTTAGCCTTTTCCTGAGCAGCGAGGAGCTCGTCGTAGTTAGAGGCACGGTCAGTGTCGTCTTTACGGTGGCGGATGACAGTGGCATAACCCTCCTCAACCAAGACGAGAGCAATGTTCTTGCCATTTTGGGTGACTGTAGCAACCTCGCGTTCATCAAAGCCCTCGGTAGCAGGCTTCTTCCCGTCAATGGTTATGTGAACATGCTTGCCGATGATCTTCTTGCGGAGGAACTCCTTCGCCTCATCTCTGTAGGGCGCCTCGGAAGGCTCCTGTCTACGGGGACCGCGGATACTGCTGAAATTGATGGGCTTCTCCGTAGTGCCGGCCTTGTTACGGACGATGATCTGGTCGGCGCCAATAATCTTGGAAACAATCATGTCTGATTGGGACCCGCCCTCCTTAGCAACGTGGTGCTGGTGCAGGCGGAGCTTCTTGCCCTGGGCGGACTTCTCAGCAGCGCGGAGATTGGCCATCTTCTCGCCGAGCATGGTGGAGTGGAAATCGTTGCATCGGGCCAGGCCCTCTTGCAGGAGGAATTCGGCGATGTTCTTGTTGCCGTTGGGGTGGATCAGAGAAGCGACCAGCTGTCCTTGAGCGCTAGCGCCAACAATTTCGACCTTGATGCGACGCTGCAGCAGCCTCTCCTCCACGAAGCTTTTTGCCTCGTTGCCAAACTCTTCCGCGGGCTGAGTTTGGCCCGTGGACTGGACTGTTCGCTCGGTAGCAGGTGTTCGGATTCCGGCAAGGAGCGTCATGACCTGCACGTGCTTCTTATCCGAAAGCAGAAGCCGCACAAGCAAGCGATCGCCACTTAGTACTCTCTCAACAATACCATCGACGGTCTGGCCCTTCCATTGCTTCATGAAGTCTGGGCCGCCGAGATCGTTCTGAACCTCAATGCTGCCGCCAGAGCCAGACCAGAGACCCTTGCCCTCGTTCTTGGCCTGGTTCTCCAGTTCTCGCAGGTTGTCGATGCGCTGGAGGATGGTCTCATCATCATCCTTGCGCCCGGCTTCGTCTCTGACCTTGAGCCAGCCAGCCTTGACAGCCTCATCGGGAAGGGAAGGGCCGTCACGGGAGAGCAGAGCAGAGATAAATTCGCGACCAGAGTTTACAGTGTAGGCTACTGTGCACTGAATCTGCTTGCCAACGACGAGTTCGCGGAGGTATTCTCTTGATTGGAAAGCGAAGGGCTCGTCGCCCTCCTTGCTCAGGCGCGGTGCGCTGACGTAGGCGAGGGAGACGGTCTTCTCGGCTTTGGGGTTGTTCGGGGCGGTAAGAACCAGGGTGTCGCCGCTCAGCACGCTCTTGACCTTGGCGAAGAAAGTTTTCGACATATTGGGCGATCAAGAAGCGGCTGGGATACTAGAGAGATATTTATGGCTATCATAGTTAGCGCATTGTGTTTAATCAAGCTGTTTGCGGTGCCGTTTCCATGTCTTGCTTGCTCCCGCCGTTTTAGACAGTCCAAGCGAAACTTCATTCTGGAAACAATGCCGGTACAATTGGCGAAAGCATGAAGGCTGGCAATAAAGCTACTGCTGGTTCTAGATGCCTGCTGAGACGGCTACTGTTTGCTCAAGCAAGCCTCGAAGAAGCTCACGTGGGTAGTTGCAGTTTGCACGGGCGCCAGAAGTAGCTTCATCGCCACCATGCTTAAGCTTACCTCAACAACAATCTGCAACGAAAAGAACCCATTGACTTACAATAGAGGATGGTGGGTAGAGAGAAGAAAGTGTAGATGTTATTCGGGAGAGAGAGAGAGTGGAAGGGAAGAAAGTACAGAACTCAATTGTTCGATGAACATTCGACAGTCGTACCGCCTTTTTGACAGCTTGCCTCAATTTCGGCCGGTCTCGAGCAGGCAGTGTGGGGAAAGGAGGTTCAGGGACCACCCAGAGACAGGGGGTACCTTAGCAACTCGCCGGCGGCCAGTGGCAGTGGCGAGCGGGTAAGCGAGAGCGGGGTTGCGGCGACCTTTGGTAAGGTAATTAAGGTACTGCTGTTCTGGGTGCTGCTGGGCGTTGCTAGGGGGCAGCTTCTCCTTGAAGCGTCTTACTCCAGCTTGACCGCCGCCCAGATGAGGCCCTTAGAGTAGGTAAGGTAGATAGACTGCTGTGCGTATAAGGAGGGCACCTATGCTTTCAGACACCCTTGAACCAGGTCGTCATGGACTGTAGTTTCTTTTCTTAATCAGTGCGTGGCCGGTAGTGCTTCCTGCACCAGCTCTTCTCCAGCGTTCTTCAGATAGATCAATATTCCAGGTATTCACGTCATCCGTTACCCCTCACAGTGCAAGGACCATGGCCCCCACTAACATTATGGTGGCACATTCACGTCGTGCCGAGGAATGAAATAGCGAGAGAATCGACGGTAATTTTTTTTAGTTATTGCAAGAGGGCATAGTAATGTGGCCCAAGGCTACACATTCAAAGCCTAGATTCCATCACTACAAGTTCGGTGCTTGGTTGATAGGGTTTCTGGCAGGCCAGCGCTTCTCAACCCCGCCTCAGGCCACAGCCCATCCGGCCAACAGCTAACTCAGATACCGCAAACCTAGTTGGAGATACCAATGACACCTGTGGTGAGTCGTTAGATGCCATCAATCGAGACTTTTAGTTCATCGGATACATACCGCAAGCAGGACGGCCACCAGCGTTGCCGGTCTTGAGGGACTCCTCGTTGCCGCCCTTGCCGAGGTCGTCGGTGCCGGCGTGGAGGACAACGGTACGGCCAATGACGGACTCGGGGCCGATCAGCTTGACGAAGGAGTCAGAGACGGAGCCCTTGGAGTTGCCGTTGGCATCGGTTTCGATGTTGCCAAGGTCACCGACGTGGCGTTCCGTGTCGGAGGGAGCGCCGTGAGGCTTGTTGTGGGGGTTGACTGTCAAAGAGTTGCCGCGGTCAGCATCGTACCGTACCTCCTCGCCTCTGCGAACCCGGGCTCCAGGTCTGGGTCCTTGGGGCGGCGGGGACACTCACAGTGAGGGCCGGCGGAGGTGCAGCCGTTGGTGTTGTCACCGAAGGTGTGGATGTGCATGCCACGCTTGGCGTTGGCGTCGTGGCCGGTGATGTCCCAGGTGATTTTGGTGGGAGCAGACTCGGACTCCTGCTCGAAGACAACGGAGCCGGTGATCTTGGACTCACCACGGACGACGCAGACTGCCCATCAAGGTTGGTTAGCAAGGCTGGTCTCTGATTGATTGATCTTCACCCTATGCTCTCTCTCTTCCCGTTCAAAACACCATCATCCCGGCTTCCCCACGACGGGAACGACGGGAACTTCCAGGATTCGGACCAAACGGATCGAGAGCAGAGACGCAAGGGACGCGAGAGACGCGAGGATGGAGTTCGTCAGAGGTTGAAGATTGGCCAGTGGCAAGGCGAAAGGGCCATGTCGTAGAGCCGTCAGGGTGTTTGCCCAGCTGGCTGTACGAAAACCCGCTCAATCCAGCGCAAATTGGATGGTTGGACTGCGCTACCCCTCCATCCCAGCGCTTGGGGTGACGGACAAAGGTGGTGTGTATCCTGGTATTAAAGGGGGCCAACTTACCAGCCTTGACCATTTTGACGGTTGTTTCACTTTGGTTTCTTTTTTTTTCCTCGAAAAACTGGTTGTTTTGTTTCGTGAGAGTGTTGCTGTGGTTGTTGAGGAAGATTGTCGAAAGTTTAGACGCAAAGGAGGGGAAAAGAAGAAACAAGTAGCTTATGGATGGAGTCTTGGGTTTTGGGGGAGGGGAACAGCAGCATGCCTCCAGCACAGCACAAAAGGAGGCGGGCCGACACAAGCTTGCACAAACTCTTTGACACCCAATGAGGTCTACCATCTCCTCCCCTCGCAAGGGGAATGGGGAAGAAAGGGCACAATTCGGAATTCCGAGGATCCAGAGCTCGCCCCTCCGTCCGGTGTCTGCTACCGCCAGCCATTGGAAAAGCTGCTGCCGCCGCCGCCAGCAGGAAGCCCTCCTCTGTTTCGGCTGCCAAGTGGGATGTGGTGGTGGGGGAATAGCCTGCCCCGCTTCCAGAACACCGTCGACATTATCTCATCAGCGTCATCATCACCAAAGTGGGATCTCATCGGCCGTTGCGACAGTCTGGTTGGCTGAGATGGGCGGTAGGGTACTGGCAACTGCTTACAAATGGCGATGCAATGCCAGGCGCAGACACGGAGTAGCTTCGCGCCCGTCAATACCGTAGCCAAGCACAAGCTCCCTGAGGCTGACATCCATGACCTAGGTACCTAAGCAAACTTCAAAGACACCGCTCAAGCTCAGGAAATTCACGGAATATCCTGGACATGCTTCAGAATACGCATGTTTGACCAAACGAATAAAACTAGGAACGAACGAACCCGGCGGCAAGACGTTACTGGTAGCACAAATAGGAATTGAAAGTTCGCCATATCTTGCCATATCTCGCCATATCTTCAGCACACTTCCACACCATGCTCCACGAAATGATCCTTCCGTCTCGCCAACCCGTCGGACTTAGCAGTATTCATTTCGAATGTACTGTGTCTCGCGGCAACCGACGACGACAACAACTGAGTTGGCCGATCCATTTCATTCCTCGACCAAGCTGGGCGGGAACACCATGATACGCAAAGTCCACATTCTCTGCCTCTCAACATGCGGAACAAGGGACCACATCTCGCGAATGCCAGCCACAGGAACGCGCAACCCGTTTGCGTGACTAATAGAGTACAGCAATGAGCAAGGCAGGTAACCACGTTACCAAGAAGGCCAACGCGATACGACTGCGAGTCTTATTCTCCGTGAATCGCTTGTTGCTTATTTTTTTGTTGAGCCCTGATCTTCTCATCCACTCACTCCCCAGCCAATTCCTTCTCTCAACCACGTTACGCAGTTCGGTTGATTGGCCCGTTTGCTCCAACCTCCGTATTCTCCGTGAACCAGCTTTTGCTCCTTGTGGTATCCCAAGGTCATCGTGTAATCCAGGATGAAGACCAATGCCGCCTCTGCTGTTCTTGCGCCATTCGTAGTTTGCTGTTCCGCCTCCGGCTTCGTGACCCGCGATATGTGTCATTCCATACGGCTTCTACATGATTGGCAAACTGATCTAACTGAGCCGTATTACATAAGAGAGAGAGCCTGTCTTTGATAGAGTAGGTATCTACATGTAGGGTGGTACTCAGGCCCAGAAACATGTATCGAATTTCGTTATCAGTAGTCCAGAAACCTACTCAAAAGTTTGTCTGACAGGAAGTTTTCCTTGGTCTCCGCGGCCCTGATTGCCGTATCATCAGCTTATCGGCTCAACGCCAAGGCCCCAAAACAGCTCTCACGAGTGAACATTTAAGTCCAAGTCCCCAGCCACGCTACATCCCCTCACGACAGGATTCCCGCTGAAGAGAAAGATGGTATAATTCTCATGAGAAAGCGGTAGTCCTCAACAACATGATAACGATGACAATGATACAGTTCGCGGCCCATGCCCCATGCTCAATTCTCTCGCAAACCACAGATACCTCCTGCACAGCGGCAAGAACATCACCGTAAACCAAACCATCGACGCCCTCTGCTCAGCTCTCAACATCGACGAGGAGCTCTCCGCCTTCCTGTTCCGCGAAGCAATTACCACAAACCCCGCGCCCAACGCAACTTTTCCCTCAGCGACCTCGTCCATCACGACATTCTAGAACACGACGCCAGTCTGAGGTAATTGTTGTTCCCACGACTTGAGGCAGACTTTTCGGAGCAAACTTGATACTAACATGACCTTGACTTAGACGCGCGGATTATTACTTCAGCGATCCGCAGCCTTTCAACCAGACCATCTTCGACCAGACGAGATCGCACTGGACGGAGCCCGTCATCGACGTCCGGCAGGAGGCCAACGCGCGGTACGCCCGCGTGCAGACCTCCAACGCGAACAACCCGACCTACAGCATGAGCGAGCTTGGGGAGGAGTTTGGGTACGGGGAAACGGCTGCGTACATCATCATCCTGGGCGACTAGGAGACGGGCATGGTGAACAGGACCCGGGTTGGTTATCTCTTTGGTGAGTTTTCTTTTCTTTACTTCTCTGTCATTTCCGAAATTGGTTTGTTGACGAGATTGTGTTTTCCTTTTCTCCGGCAGAGAACGAGCGTTTGCATCTCGAAGTCGGCTGGTCTAGAAGGAACGGCACAATCAGCACGTCGGATCTTGAGTACATGATGCAGCAGGTTATAGCCGCTACTCCTGGCGGAGTGCAGAATATGACCGGCCCGGCTGCTAAGCGTGCAACGATGCATGACGCGCGTCTTAGGAAGCTCTGAGAGATGTCGAGTACACCGGAAAGCCACTTATGGTATGGAAACAACTTCTTTTTCTTTGGGGGGGGGGGGGGGGGGGGTGGGGGATAAGTACGCAGAAACCCTATGATTTAGTATGCATGGTTCATGTGTCTCTTTGGTTTGCTTCGTTGGCTTGTCTTCCGGCGATATGCCACCATTGACATCCGGGTGGCATCGCCCCTCCAATTGAGGCTTGCGTATGTTGATTTGGTTTTGGGGGCCACGCGCCGGCACAAAGCCAATAGCTTGACAAGATTCACGGCAGGCTTCCAGTGGCGCGATTATGTTGAGCGAAGTTCTGAATGTCCGGGCCGGGATCTAGGTCTCACGTCGTTGCTGAGTCTCTCGTGAAAGCACGCTCAGTAGGACCAATTGTAGGGTCCTGGGGGGATGGGCAGATTTCCACTGAGTCAGTTGCCAGTTCAATTCGACAGAGCTGGCTGCTCTCGAGAGCTTTGTACATTAGGAGCTACGCTAGCATGGAGCTCTGGCCATTTGGCGGGATGGCGGGGCAGATCGAGATGCCGCTTCGTTGACATCATTGTCGCATTCAGGCAGTTCCCGGATGAGCTCAGTGAAACGCTCAGGTATACAGCGACAGTTGGCAATGCTGTGATTGACCCGGGGACATGGGCGTTATGTTAGCCTTTAGCCAAGGCTTCATCGACCTCAGCTGGAAATTGGCCATATAAGAAAAGCGGCTGACGAGATCTCATAAGTCAACTGACAATCGTACTCGTAAGTCGCCGAGGAAGGAACCCGGGAGGCTCAAAATGCAGGCAACAGGCGAGAGTGGTCGGAGCTGGAACAGACTTGAAGCACGAAGGGTGCCCGCCGTCGCTCCTGCATGAAGGATGAACCCCAAAAGAGTTACCATGGTTACATGGTAGGTCGCGGACATTTGATGGCTGGGGAGGGTTGACGAGGGCGGAAACCAATCCCGTAGCGCCGTGTCATCCAGATGCAGTCAGCCCTATGGACAGTGTGCCTCCTCGACACCGGTGGCTCGGACACTGCGAATCAGACAGCTTGTGAGTTTGTTTCTCGCCAGACACTGCAGCTCGGACTGACAACGACGTACGAAAGCGAAGCCTCGTTGTAAACCGCATGGTCGCTTGCAAATTCCGGACTTCGTTTTCCAGAGACAATGGAAATACCACGGAGGGGCCCGGCCAAGCCTCCCGCGTCGAGCGTTCCTTTCACGTTTGCGGGCCGTGACCGTACGTGGGCATCATCCAGTGGTGATGGCAAAAAGACATTGGTTGGAGATGTGCCGGTTCGACCAGTACCGGCTTCGGCAAAAGAATTGTTGCTGTGTGCGTGATTGCGAACATCGATCCAGCTAGTGTAGAAGCTGGCGCGGCGTGTCTCACAGAAACGCGAACCCGGTTATTGCGTGCTCCTTCCTTTTTCGCTTACGGTTGATGAATCTTGGGAACATTTCTGGAGCTCCAGCGGGTCGCGATATGCGGTTCTGGTAGGCCTGTGTGGGCGAGGATACGAGAATTGGGGAGGGGATTCGCTAGCACCAGATTAATATCCACCAGCAGAGACCCCGAATTGTTGGAATTTTCCGTGCGGTAGGGGTTTTGGGCAGATGACAGGGCCGGTCAAAGAAAAGAAAAGAAGGAAGGAAAAGGCCCTGCACTCTGCAGCCCAGTTGTGCGGTTAGTCAAAATACGAGGCTCAACCGCTAGAGAGAGGGGGAGCGAACGTGATGTATTGTAGGGGAAGATGAGAGACATTGTGAAGCCATACAGAGAGTACGTACGGCGGGGATAACCACCCTGGCATTTGACGCAGAGAAGCTGAGCACCGGCACCCCCTCCCCAGTGACCAGTGAGCGAGACAAGTCAAGAGAAAAAAAAGCTTGGTGCTGACGAGAGTCGGCGGCGAAGAAGCAGCAATGCTTTAGGGGGTGCGAAACTGTTCCGAAAGCCAACAACCCAACACCATGTGTTCCTTGAGAAACAAGGTGAGGAGGGAGGAGATGAGGTGAGGTGCGGTCAGGTACTTGGACAAAGTACCGTCGCATGGACTTGATGTTCAATTCATCATGGGACTGACAAGAACCAACATCAGACGCTTCGAATGTCATTTAGGGATTGAGTCTCGGAACCCAATTCAGGGCCGAGGATGTAAGTACCTAGAGGTAATTAGAGGCAAAGAAAAGAACCTCTTGAAAGCAATAAAGGTAGAAAGAGAAAGGTACCTAGGCACTCCCAGTCGGCGTCGGAGATTCCATTGTACGGCAGGACGTACGCACACCTTAATTGGACGTAAGGTATCACCATTTCAGGATGTACATAGTAAGTCAGCCCAGCCCAGCCTAGCCCAGCATCCACAAGTAACTTAGAGGTACCGGCCCACCCACACATGGCTACACAGATACGTTGGATCAAGTCAAGTGTCCTCCTAGCAGCCAGCCCAGTAAAGTACCTTAAGGTATCCAAGTACCTATCTACCTCACGTCCCGGGTCCCTTGTCCAGCAGGAAGCCCCAACTCACTCTCCGTCGTCCCCGGCCCTCGTGCCATACGTCCCAGATTCGACCTGGTGCGGCCAAGCCAAGACTTGCCAGGCCCGTCGCCAATTTCTGTTCAGATACTTCCTGCTTCAATCTTTGGGCTGGCTGCTCGTATATCCTACCTGGCCGGCAGGTGGTAACGTGGGCATTTTGTTCCTGTTGATGCCTCGTATTTTGGTCCACAGCGCAATTCCCACCGGCTCGCCAGGACCCCAAAGAAGAAAGAAGGACGGCCTGCGAGTCTGCGACCTTTACCCAAAGACCAACACCAAGACCACCCTCCACCCACCGCACGCGCACACAACTTTGCATCTAGGTAGGTGCCTTACCTAATAAATCATTCATTAGCGACAATCGTTGCAAAGCAAGGCGACCCGTGTTTGTGTGTTGGTGGTGTTGTCTTGCCTTCTCACCTTCCACCACAGACCCAAGTGACCGTCGACCGAACATTCATATTTTCGTCTGACCGAGACGGAGAGAAGAGAAAAGAGCTATCCCATCCGTCGTTCGACCACCGCCCCCAAATTCCCGACGGGGTCAGGCACACCGAGGGAGTCTGAAGGCGAAACAACACACGACGAACACGGCCGTGTGCGACTCGACTCACCTCAACCTTTTTATCACTGTCGCTTTTACAAAGCAGAGGCCTCAGAGTGCCCGGCACCATCCTTGAACGGGACTCACAGACTGCGGACCTTCTCGACATCGTCGTCTGCCCTGCCTTGCGCTGCACCGCCATTCCCAAGTCAATCCCGAAGACGCTGACCTTGCGACTCTTCCCGCTCAGTGACGACTATCCAGCCCCCGTATTGTGTGGCTTAGTCGTCGCTCTCGCCGCCAGCTTAGGCAGACGCACCGCACTGTGCCTCTCCCTCTTGTCCTCTCGACGACCGCCAACGCTTCTTACAGCACACAACCATCTTGGATGCGGACCATTCCAGGCGGATTGCATTGCTCTGTCAATCCGACCCTTCCCCGTCGTGGAGTCATCTTTGCCCCGCGGCGGCTGCCTCCGTTACCTCAGTCCTAGACTGATCGGCTGGCCCAACGACCTTTTACCAAACCTACCGCTGCACATCACTACCTACAGGGCTACCTCAAGACGTCAGTCCTACTGGCCCCGTCTGCGCCGCACTACCAATACCGCGAAGCTCACCCCGCGATCGTCCGGACCAGCGAGCCTCATTCTTACGCCTCATCAAAAACCATCGCACTGGTTTTCCGACGACCCAGACCTGGGCGCATACCGATCCGAGCCCTCGAGTAGAGCAGTCGACTCTGTCAACCTCTCGAGCTTGCTTCGATCAGATGCAATTAGCCCTCACGTACGGCAGCGGCTGAGTTCACGGACACTTCTAGACATCGTTGCCATCACCGCTCGCGATCACCATGTCTTTCCGCGACGGCCAGCGCCGGTATGGCCATATACCCCCGGTACAGTACCCAACCGCCGACCAGTCGCAAGATCAGTCTTCTTACCTCGGCCGACGCTCGAGTTTCAATAATGGTGACGACGCCGCCATGTTCGACCAGAACCGAGCGCAAGCCCTTGGCCATCAGCGTACACCTTCGAGGGGCGAGGACGAGCTATTCCTGACGAGCCCGACTGGATCAATCCATTCTGGAGGTCGTCACAGCTACGGTTCGACAAACAATGCCCTCTCCGGCTACCAACATCAGTACCAAGCCTCGTCGCCTCCTACTTCGTCTCACTCGACCTACAACCCCCAAGCCTTTGCGCGAACGCCGTCGACGGCCTCAACAAACCTCCCCTACCATCCCCATCCGTCGCACCGATTCGGATCGACCACTTCGCCAACTTCATACACTCCTCCTGTAGCGCCCAGCTACACCCCGCCTGCTTACAATCCGGCCGCCTACGCGGGCACCTCGGCCCCTCAGCGGCAACCCACATACTCTGGCTACAACAACTACAGTCAGAGCTACGGTTCTCCTACCTCGCCCCAGCTGACGTCGGGATTCGGCCAGTCGCCGCCGGCTTCATATTCATCCTCCTTCCAGCCCATGCAGCCGGCCGGATCTTCGCCAGCTCCAGCCTACGAGCCGTCATACTCCCAAGCTTATGGTGACAACTACGGTGCGTACGGCACGAATGGCACCGGCTCAACGTTTGCGGCATCTGACACATCATCGACTCCATATCCGCTCCAGTCACAAATGCCTGTTGGGCCAAATTACGCTGTCGATCCCACCTCCTACTACGATAGACCCACGCGGACCGACTCAGCGGCGTCACCGATTGCCTCGCCGCAAACTCAACAACATACTACCGGCTTGCAAAGACATCCCACCAATGCCCCCCTTCCCAGTCGACCATCGGAGGAGCCTACCTGGGATCCGAGCGCCCAAACCCCCATCACTGACCCCGATCAAGCTCAACTCATGCAAGACATAGAAGCGGAACTCGGCGGGCGACATCGTCCAATGCCCATCAATGGCGGCGCTCAATTTTCCGACGACGACCTACAAGGCCTGCGTCGATACAATTCTGATCTCGCGACCGTAAACCCATCCTCGACCGCTCCGAGCAGAACGAACCCCACCCTCACGGTTGATTACGAGGATGACGACGATGACCCAGAAGGCACTGCGGGGCTCCTCGCCATGCAACAGGCTGATTTGGAAGACCGCCGGTTCAGCAACATGGCTGCGATTTACGATGCGCCAGCAAGCGGTCATGCTCTTCACACTATGCCCGAAGAGCAGAGCGATGGTACGGATTACGGTGGCATGGATTTGGGAGCTCTCGCTGGTGGTTACGCCGGGAACTTGGCCTACGGCGGCGACATGCCGGTGCAGGACGGCTCAAGGCCGCTTCCCAACCCGAATGACTACTCTCAGGCTCCCGAGTTCCGAAACGCTCAGATTGACTACGGCGGCACCGGTGGTCTGCAAGCTCCTACCACTCATCGCCTGAGCTTTGATGAAGGCGATGCGGAACAGGTTTCCCTCCATTCCAGGCAAAGCGGCAGCGAGTCGCCATACAAGGAGGACTATCCCGACATCTTCTACCATCCAGGACTTACACATAGGCCTCTTCCGGCCTTGCCTGGCCCAGGTAGCGACACCAGTTCCCTGCTCTCTGCGCAACCATCACGTAGTTACCATTCGCACTCTCTCAGCAACGACTCTCGGACTCTGTATGCCGATAATTCTGAGCTCCATCAAAGCACGACAACTCTCAATTCGGTCAACTCGCCATTCCCCGAGCGATCCATCTCGTTGAGTCACAACCACACCACTCAAGTGCCAGTCCAGACACCCATGCGATCACGGACAGATGCTGCCGAGGAGCGAAGAAAGATGGCCAAGCACCTGCAACAACAGCAACACCTCGCAGCACAGCAGGGTTCTTCGTACGGTTCTGACCTCGATACGGCATCATCTGTAGCGTATGATCTGACGCTGCCGACTGGCCGAAAGCGAAAATTCGTCCCCTCCAAACTCACTTCCGGCGACCTTAGGAGATGCACAGAGCCTTGGGCATTGAGTACAGTTGCGGCTTGGATCCGAGAGATGGCAGATGGCGAGCCCGATCTGAAGCAGAAGACTGTGGAGGAGGCGTTACTCAAGCTTTTCACTGCAAAGGTTCCGACTATCAACGTGGCCGATGCTGAACTTCTGAGTGCTCGAGTGTCCCAGTTGATGCTGGACGCAGGCGTGTTGGTCCCGGAAGAGGAGTGGGTCAAGTTCGGCAGCGGGCAAATATCCGGCGTCCTGCCTCAAATGACCGGGTCCGGTTGCTACGCATCGAAATTGCACGAGGACGAATCTCAGTCAGGTCGATGCTATGCGTACCACTGCATGAGGACGCTGAAGAAGGCAAACTTGGACGACCTCCTACTCGAGGAGGTTAAATCTGTTGATTGGAATGTCCACTACAAAATCCAGGACGCCGACATGGCCGAGAAACCGAAGAAGGAGATCGAACGTCAACACGTCTTGCATGAAATTGTCAACAGCGAAGAGCTGTTCGTCAACCAGCTTGAAGTTCTTCGGGTCCTTTACAGAGACCACCTCCGCACCAGCCAGCCACCCATCATTCCTCCCAATAAGATTGATAAGTTCCTTCAGATTGTGTTTGGAAAGGCTGATGCCGTGCAAATCGTCAACAAGGACAACCTTTTAGCGCAGTTAAAATACCGCCAGCAAGAGCAAGGTCCCTGGATTAATGGCTTCTCGGATCTCTTCCGCGAGTGGATCCGTAAGGCCAGGGACGTCTACATCGATTACGCGTCCCAATTCCCTTACGCAGAGTATATGGTTCGCAAAGAGTCTGACCGTAACCTGCTCTTCCGCAATTTCTTGGATCAAGTCCAGAAGCATAAACGTTCTGAACGTCTGGGTTGGCAGCATTTCTTGAAAACTCCCATCACACGTCTGCAGCGATACTCTCTCCTTCTCGAGACCGTCGAGAAGAAATCAGTACGAGATGATGAGGAAAAAGCCAATCTGGCCAGGGCGATTCAGGAAATTCGCAGCGTCACCATGGAATGTGACACCAAGGTCGCTGAAATGCAAAAGAAGGTGGAAATGATGGAGCTCAATTCCATGCTCGTACTCAGACCCGGCTTTCACTCGGTCCTGAATCTCGACCATCTCGGCAGGGAGCTTATTAAGCAGGGCGATTTGCAAAGAATGGGTTCCAAGGGTGTGAGATGGGTTGACACCCATGCTTTGCTGTTTGATCACTACTTCATTCTTGCCAAAGTCGTCAGTCCCAAGGACGGCAGAAGTGAGAAGAAGTACGATGTATCCAAGGAGCCAATTCCGATGCCTCTACTCTTCCTCGATACGATGAACGACGACCCGATTTCGAAGCAGAAGGGTATCACGGCACCGTTGGCCAGAAACGCAGGGGCTGGAGCCTCGGACCCTAGACTCAACAAGATCACAACGAACGGCACCGAACGGCCTGGGCTCGAACACGTGGCCACAAGCTCGTCAATCGGTTCGACGTCAACCACACGGCTGACGCCAGTCATGTCCACTGACCCCGAGGGCAAAATCCTTTACCCGTTCAAGATCAAGCACCTCGGCCATGAGACATACACCCTTTACGCAACGTCAGCTCAAGCTAGGGCAGAGTGGGTCGAGAAGATCATCGAGGCGAAAACGCGCCACGCCAAGGCGTTGTATTCACAGAACGCGGAGCCATTTCGCCTCCGCGTGCTTGCCGACAGCGCTTTCGTTTATGATGCGGCGTCTGCTGTTGGAAGGCAACCAGGTGTTCCCATCAGAGGCACTCCACTCGACCGCGCTGTCCGTGAGATAGAGGAGGTTTACGGACCTGGCAGGGGACCAGCCCCTGTATGCAGGGCACAAGTCAACTGCGCATGCGGATTCAACGTGTTTGGCAAGTCCATTATTGCAATAGGAACAGACTACGGCGTGTACATCTCTGATGCGACAAATCCTCGTGGCTGGATGAGGGTAGGTTGTTGTTTTCTCATTGCAAGATACTCGGTTGCTAACATGAGCTAGTCCGTACAAACATCTAGAGTAACCCAGATAGCGGTGCTTGAAGATTTCTCGGTTGGTCTTATAATAGCCGACCGGTCTCTGATAGCGTATCCGCTGGATGTGCTTGCGCCAGTGTCGAACTTCCCGGCTCCTGCTCATGACAATCCGAGGAAAGCACCCCAAAGATTGGCAAAGGATGTGGCCTTCTTCGCTACCGCACGCATGAAGGAGCGCATGCTCGTTTTCTTCAAGCGAAGGGAAGGTATGCACAACACCTTTAAGGTGCTCGAGCCAGTCTTCCAAAAGTCAACCGAGAAGAAGTCTCGCTTGTTTGGCGGCCGTAGGGGCATGGGTGGCAGCACGGATGCCTTTCGTGATTACGACGAGTTCTATCTCCCGACAGAGTGCTACTCTCTGAACCTTTTCCAGAGCTACATTGCAGTATCAACCGCGAAGGGCTTCGAGCTGCTTACTCTCGACAAGAAACAAACAATGTCCATTCCCGATCTCAAGCAGCCAGCGATCGCCAACATCGCCAGCAGAATACGCGATCAGAGGCCCCTGGGTATGTTCAAGTTGAACGACCAGGAGTTCTTATTGGCGTACGAGGATTGTGCCGTCTACGTCGACAAGCATGGTGACGTGAGCCGCACCCTCATCATGGAGTACTCCGGTAAGCAAAAGAAGGCTAGCAGCGCAACCATGTACGGGCAGTACTTGCTCCTATTCAACGGAGACTATGTCGAAGTTCGCAACGCAGAGAATGGCCGCCTCCGGCAAATCATCGCAGGTCGTGATGTCAGATGCCTCGACTTTGGTGTTAGAGGCCCGACGGGAGGCAACGCATCGAATCACTCGAACAGTTGGATCGGCAGTCAGACTCCGGCAGGAGAAGATTCCAAGGGAACTGTCAAGATTGCAATGAGCCATCCTGAGCAACACGGCGTTCAGATCGTATTGGAAATGCTTCTCAATGATGGACATATGGAGAAATAGGTCAAAAATGGTATCGGGATAAGTTGGCGAATCAAGCAAGGGGCCAGGAGGCCTATTTCGTATGTGTTCGTATGATGTGGACGAATGTTGCCCAGGGCTAGAGGCCACTTAGAATCTCTCGTACGGTTTGGTTCTGGGGTAGGGTCGTCTTTTCACGTTTCTTTTCAGTCTTCGGACGCGAGCATGAGTGTGGATGAGGGTAAGGATACGCGAACCGCAAGGCGTTTGGGGTGGTGGATGAGGATCAGGAAGGTTTCCTTCTCTTTCTTTTTCTTTTTCATGTTTGGAAAGGGCGGTTGATACTCCGAGGCTACGGCCGGGACACCTTTTCTACCATTGTTGTTCAGTTGGGATATTGTGTGATATATAGGTGCGAGATTCTTCTCGTCTATGAGGGATATAACGATTCCCACGTCGACATATTCCTGCGAACGAGATGCACAAAATTTTGCTACATGGCCTCAAGATGGATTGACAATGGGAGCCATGCCCACGTCACGTTGGACGCAAGGGTTGATACCAAGCAGTACGAACCTGCAGTCGTGGGGTGGCATTCACTGCCGTCTATAGCTGTTGCGACATAGCGGCCCCCTCAGACTCGACGACGTCTTCGGTCCTCTTCAACTCGACTCGAAAGGCCTTGGCCAAAACACTCTCAACCCTCCCGTCATCCCCGTACGTAAACTCAAAGTGGTCCAATCCCTTGTTGTTGAACGAGACCCTGTCGATGGTCAACCATGTAAGACAAGAGGCGTTCCTCCAAAACGCCAGCTCATCAACCTGAGCCCTCTGTTCCGGCGTATACACGTCAAGCACGGCCCTCCACGCCGCCTTTTTACCCAATTGCAGCCCCGTGGGATACACCCTTGCCGTGGTGTTCGGGGTCGGCCGCATCTCCGTATCGTTGAGCCCAACGTGCCCGTACCGACCCCAGTTCGGAATCACCTCGAAGCCCCGCATCACCCAGTCCTCGACCCTGAGCCCCGGTCCGCCGTCGAGCCCGAGCGTGATTCTCGAGTCCGTCTCGTCGTCCGCATAGGTGCCGGCAATGTTCGTTCTGGCGTCGTCGCGCGCGGCCTCGTCGAGCGCCTTGATCAAAGGCGGCAGCAGCTCGTTCACCTTGAGCAGGTAATAGGCCAAGGACGACACCGCGACTTCCGTCCCGGCACTCAGGATCGATACCGTGAAGTTGTACTCCGGGACGAGGACGAGGCTGGCCTTGTACTCGAAGATGTCGCCTCCCTTGGTGTACACCTCCACGACCCGCCCGTCCGCGGTCAGGTTGTTCGAGAGAAATCCCTCAAAGGGTTTTCCCACGAAGGCGTCGGGGCCGGACATGAAGGTCGAGGGCTTGAGCCAGCGACGGGTCTTGGCCGCGGGGAGGAGGCGGTGGCGGAGGATTGCGTCGCCGAATGTGAGCATGTCTCTTGTGGAGGAATACGTCGCCCCGGCCCTGCGTCTCGTGAGTATGGACAGGAGAGGAGGGAAGAAGGGAAGCATACGGAGCGAAGACGCCAAGACTCCAGTTGTACATTGTGCCGTTCTGGGGGATGAAGAGCTTGCTCAGATCTTCCGGGGCCGAGGGGTAGTGTGTCGAAGACATGTTCAGGGGTTCGAGGATGAGTTCATGAAGGACTTGGCCGAACGGCTTCCCGGTTGCTGCTTCGACGACTAGCCCGACTAGGGAGGTGCCTATGTTGGAATAGACGGGGGAGTGATACGCTGGGTAAATCGGTGGTCGCTGGTGCTTGTATACGTCCATGAACTCTGCAGCAGGTTAGTTGAGTCTTGTGTTATGAAGTCATTCATAGCTCACTCACGCTCTCTCGTGCAGGGCGGCGCACCCAAGAACCCGCCACACGCGGGACTTCTCTCATCGTCCGGTATGCGAGGAAGTCCGATGGACTGCCAATCCCCTTCGTACTGACCAATATCCGTAAACACTGCCTCTCATTAGCGATACACACACACCATCGTCGGTCAACTTCCAACGTGACTTACTATCAGCTCCGACCCCAGCAACATGCACAGCAACACCCTCGACAGTGACATCCTCCCAGTCAACGACGTCCCACCCCGCACTCTCTGGCACCGTCCCTCTCAGCTCCGGAATGTACTTGGTGATCGGATCATCCCACCTCACGACGTCGTCCCTCTGGAGGGCCGTGAGCACGGTGAACACCTTGCTCACGCTCGCGAGCCGGTAGACCGTATACTCGTCGACGGCCTGGGCGCCGCGTGGGTCTCGGTTCCGGGGCGTGTGGTGGAAGTCGACCAGGGGCTCGTCCTCGAGGGCGGACTTGACGCCGACGGAGACGGCGGAGGAGTCGAAGGTCGACGTCTCGGCTTCGAGGCCGGCGACGAAGTGGGCGACGGCGGCACGGACGGCGGGGTGGGAGTGTGGGCTCGGGGCATTGGGGAGGACGGGGCCGTGGGGCGGGCATGTGTATGATGCGGCGACCAGGGGAAGGAGGGTTGCGAGGAGGATCGAGGGCCGCCGCATTCTGAAGTTTCGACGGTTGGACATCACGCTATCTCGCCTCAGTTGAAATTCGGTTCGGCCCTTTTTGAGATATCTCAACTGTTTGGAGGTAGGCCTGGCGATGGGATGAATGTAATGGAATGATACTCCATTGATGCTTTCTTATACTCCTCAGTCGATCTGACCTTCCACGCCGAGCTTAGCGTGACAAGGAGAGTGTGTAACACACGGGCGACCTGAGGGATCGGCATCAATATCCTCTGGCCCAACGAGACGGCGTCGCCTTACACCAAACACATATTCGGTTTTCTCTGCTTCACAGTTGATCTCGTGCTGAGGCAGCTGATAGCGACTTCAGCTCTAATAGGTCCGATTAGCTCTGTATATCAATACGACATTGAGGGGAACATCTCGTAGACCGCGTATGGCATCTTCTTGCTGACGTCGCTGATAACGTCGAGGCCAATGCGCCTGAGTCGATGCAGTCAACAACCTTTCTGCTGTGTGGGTTGGCGATTGTGGATGCCGCTTCCGTTCTTGTGTAGACACTCCCTCGCCCCAAATTCAATCTGCAGCAGTCGCGAGACACAAAATAGGCGATTCTTTTTTTTTCGTGGCAAAGGTTGGTCAGACATAACTTGGCCTCTGCAGTCATCAAATCGAGCTTTTGTATGAATTCGGGACAAGGCATTCGTATTTCTGTGGCCAAATCTTTCCAGAACCCGGCACAGAAATCAAAGAAGGAAATTTGTGCTAGAACGGTTGACCAAGCTCGAAATTGAGGTTACCTACATTGCCTTGATCTCAATCTGTTATTCCTTGAGCTGGCTTGCAATTATTTTCATGAACCTGACTGACAACGATGAGGGACCGGACCGCCTGGTAGGATAGGGTTGCGGTGAGAGAAACAGAAAGCTCATTGATATTACAAACAGCCAGAGTTCGCGGTACGCTGTAGTGAGCAGATTGCCTTCTCACTTCCACGATTGGTTCACATGACAGTAGTAGCGTTGTCAGGTAGTTTGTGACACACCTTGCTCCTTCTTTGGTGACCTTTCTGGCTTCTAATATCACCTCAGTCCATCCACCATGAAGACTTCATGCTTCGATGACAATCAATGAATAAGGCCGATTAGACAGAAAGCACTGCGTTTTCCACGTGCACTTATGTATGAGAGGGTAATATTGTTGGCTTCACATTTCACGTGATGAGTTTAGAATGTAATGGGTTACCTAGAAGAAGAAAAGAAGAAGAAAAACCGGGGGTGGGTACCTTAGGGGAGGGTAGTGGGGAATCATACCGTGATTACCTTAGTCCGCCAGAACAATACTCGATTCGAGTCGGCACCAATTCGCTCAAGGCAAGGAGAGAGATACGGCCTTCAGAAAGTGAGTACGTCTGTGTTCTAGTGAGAATAGGGTCCTTGGGAAATTCTCTATACCGTAACAACGCCCAAGATTATGAGTACGATCTTTATCAGGTAGTATTTGGGTGCTTGGGATACCGAAATGGACCGCTGGGAGTGTACCTAACGGGCAAGGATCACAGCTCTTCGAAGCTCACCCCTCGGCCCGCCAAAAGTACCTTTTGGATTGGCGCCCGAGCCCTTAAGCTTATCTGGAAGGTAATTAATAGCCCGTACGCAAACAGTGAGTCGATGACGTTTGCGCCTAGGCGCAGTGACGCTCCGGATATCAATGGGCTAACACGCTGTCGGATCGAGGGACAAACCAAATCACGTTCCATCCCGCCTTTTTCCAGCCTGTGCTACACCAGACGCGTGGGTCTAGTAAATATCATAGGCATTCCAGTTTCTTACCTTGTCGATCATGTTCCCTTCACACTCTTCCTCGCCCGATGCCTGTCCAGACGTGCTGGTTGTCGAACTGACCTGAGGGCTTAACCACATCACGAAGAAACCACTAAACCTTGAACTCCTTCATGAGTCGACTTTTGAACCCGAGTTATTTGTAGGGGACAGCCTAGAGTAGACGCCCCAATCAGTCAGTCACTTCATCCAGAACCGCCCGAGCTGCGTGATGGACCCGACGATCGCCACAGAGCTCGAGAAGAGCGCCGACGACGGCATCGCCTTCCGCGCCCGCCCAAATCACGTCCACCACACCTGGGCCAAGACCTTTTATTCCCTCCCGGAGCTATATATCCAGCCCGAGTCTCTCGATGAGATTGAAAAAGTCGTCAACCTCGCGCGTAAATGTCGCCGCCGTATCGTCACCACCGGATGCGGCCACTCACCCTCCAACCTCACCTGTACCTCAAGCTGGCTGATTAATCTCGATAAGTACAACCGCATACTCTCCGTCGACGGCTCGAGCGGCTTGGCCGTGATACAGAGCGGTATTCGCCTGTATACCCTCTGCGACGAGTTGGAACGTCATGGATTGACCATGCCCAATCTGGGCAGCATAAACCAACAGTCCATCGCCGGCGCAATCTCGACCGGCACTCACGGCAGCAGTCTCTTCCATGGGCTCATGTCCGAGGACGTTCTGGCTCTCAAGGTTACCTTGGCCAACGGCACCACCGAATCATGCTCTCGCGACGAGAACCCCACGCTTTTCCGCGCCGCCTTGCTCTCTCTGGGAGCATTAGGTATAATCACTGAAATCACTTTCCGCGCCGCCCGATCATTCACACTTCGATGGACGCAGACTATCGATGCTGACTTGAAGATGTTCAACGCCTGGAAGAAAGACCTGTGGACGCAGAGCGAGTTCGTCCGCGTGTGGTGGTTCCCGTATACTCGGAGAGCGGTGGTTTGGAAGGCGGACAAAACGGACGAGAAACACGTCGACCCTCCCAAGAGGAATTACGACGGCGCGCTGGGCTATTACATATATCACAACCTGTTGTACCTTGCGCAGCATATTCCCCGTATACTTCCGATGGTCGAATGGTTCGTCTTCGGCATGCAGTACGGCTTCTCCAACGGGTCGACCATCTCCGCCGTCCAGCCTAGTCGCAAGGCCCTTCTCATGAACTGTCTCTATTCGCAATACGTCAACGAGTGGGCTATCCCTCTTGAAAGGGGCCCGGAAGCGCTGCGCCGTCTTTCTTCGTGGTTGAACCATTTGACACCAGGAGATCCCGACTACGTGCCGCACAACATCCCCTATTCCGCCGATGGTCTCTACGTCCACTCGCCCGTCGAAGTTCGTGTCAGCGATACATCTTTGACGTCCAACGCGAGACCTTTTCTCGACCCAACCCTTCCGTCCGGGCCCACGTTGTATCTAAACGCGACTCTGTACCGTCCGTACCTGATGGACCCGCCGTGTCGAAAGCGCTACTACGAGGCGTTCGAGTGGTTGATGACGGAGTTGGGCGGAAAGCCGCACTGGGCGAAGAACTTTGTCGCCAGCGAGGCCATCGAGGACTTCTACGGCAAGGAGCTTGAGCAGTGGCGCTCCGTGAGAAACGAGGCCGATCCGGAGGGAATGTTTGTTGGGCAGTGGCATCGTGAGAAGGTGCTTGGCAAGGGACCAAGACTAGCCTTGGAAGAGGTCGAGTTGGCGAGAACTCCAGCGCGAGGAGGCGGGTTGACTGTCACTGGTGTCGTGGGAAAGTCCCAGTGACGTGTTGTCAAGGCATCGTAATCGTGTAAGCCTAAGAGTTGAGATGTACAGATGTGCTACGAGTGTCTGACTAGTTGCTGTGTACCATGCGCGAATGCTCAGAACGTTTGGTGATGCGTGACATCAAAACGGTCCGAGGTGAGAAGAACATGATTGTGCCCGCAACCAACAGTTGGTATCTTGTACCTGACGGGCGTCGAGAACATCAGAAATGGCTAGGATGCGCATCGCGAGGATGACTTCAAGGCAACGTGATTCGCAGTCGAGTACAGACTGCGAGCTGCAGTCGGCGGTAATGTCATTCAGAGCCTGATGACGTTTGATTCTGTGCCGCACTCGGTCTGGGGTCACCTTGCTGAGGACGTCAAGGGCAAAGAACCGGATGCTGAAATCGACGGAGACGCGAAACCACCTAACGCTGGCTTTCCTGTAACGACAAACACAAAGGTTGCAGTGGCCGAGCTTACGTGAGAGAGTGGCGACGCAGAAGTGTATAAGATCTACTTCAGATCCGTAGACTGGCGTATGCTGGGCCACTTCATCCTTATGGTCTTCCTATTCGCGGCCCTTACCAAGCTTCCGCGTAAGTGCTCATTGATTGCGCATGTGTAATGTCTTCATCTTGGTCCACATACAGCTATCTAGAGGTTTAGTTGCGAGTCTGGACCGAGGAGGGCACCAACCAGCGTCCTGATATGTACCTTGGCGTTTTCTTGATGTTTGCCCCTCCCCTGTCTTGCCATGAACGCCGTCTCTCTCGGGTGAGATAATTCTCAGACATGACCTTGATCGACCACCGCCTTCCCATGTCCGCCTTCGCGACCCTCCATAGCATCCTCCAGATCCTCGCCGAGACCGCCATCATCGCCTCCGAAGCAACCTACGTCGCCGCGCTCGCTCCCCCTCAGTTTTCGTCGCTCTCTACTTTTTTTTGTCAAAAGAAAAGTACTACCTCTGCACCTCGCGCCAGCTGCGTCACATCGATCTCGAAGCAAAGTCGACTCGAAGTCTCTGACACGGCCATCCCCCGCAACAAGATGATGAAGAATACTTCATAGCAGCTGTAATGCTATTGGAGATGTTGCATTCGCTTCAATCGTCCTTTCTATCCAACATAGCAGCCAGTCGAATGGTGTACGCACTGATATTCGACTCCCATAAATGCGTGACAGTTCCCTGATTTCCCATGCCCTTCCCAAGAAGTATTTGCACCGACACGCTTCTCATGATGTCAGAAATTCAAGAGGCCGTACTCTGGCAACTTTTTGGTCATGGTCACGTTTTTGTGTTATGCGACAACATGGCAGCATACAGGTGCCCCGAGTATACGCAACTAGCGTTGCGAATCAACATGATCTCCCATGTATCCACGTTGCACTATGTTTCGTATCTCGACTGCTTCTACTCAGGTGAAGATGGTCGTTCCGCTCGTCGGAGTTAGACTGTCAATCTGCAACGAGTCACTCATCGAAGGCCTTGAGGTCGGATTTGAGACACCACTCCCCTGAGGCAATAAACTCTGCCGAACGGCTGTTCGAGCAAATTCTCGTCAAGGACATTGGACCGCAAGCCACGGGAACGTGTGCCCGCCGAATCGACATACAGCGAACTTCGCCTATCATGCCAAGCCCAAAGCCGACGAGACTGCCTCCTCGACATTTCGAGTCTTGTGGGCGACAAGCGCAGCGGCGTGGTTCGACCTTCAGTGATTCGCTTCAAGGGGCGCAGGAGGGGTGGAATTCGGCACCTCAACCTCCTCGATGACCTTCTGCCCTGGAATGCCATCCCGATTGGCCCTCCATACGCCCTCTTCGCCGTGGAACTCCTCCCTCTTCCAGACTTCAACCTTGGCCTTGCACTCCTCCAGCGCTTCCTCGCCAGCTCTCCAGGCCGCCTGCCGGTGCGGCGAGGACACGGCGATCAGGATACTCTCCTCCCCGATGGGAACAGTCCCGAGGCGGTGGATCATGGCCACGCCCTTGAGACCGTGTTTTTGTAGGATGGCTTTTGCGATGGACATCATTGTCCGAAGCGCGAGGGGTGTGTAAGCGCTGTATTGGAGTTCCTTGACGGGTTTGTCGCCGAAAGTGTCCCGTGTCGTGCCGGAGAAGAGGACGATTGCGCCGGCTTGCGGAGAGCGTACGCGGTTCATTATCGCTGTAGCATCCAAGAGATCGTAGGTGAGAGCAACATAGCATGATCCCTCAGAGATCTCCCACGGGCCTTGATCTTCGGTCGCCATGGCTGTCGAGATGCTATTGATTGATTTCAATCCTTGTTTAAACTTTACCGGGTTGTGTTCGCTTCTTAACGACTTGCGGAAATCGAGTTCCGACTTTATTTGGACGCTCCGATGTTGGACGATCAAGGCTTAGCGGGGTCGAAAGCCACGCTAAATTAGGCTTAACGACGAGCAGGAAACATACATAAATTTCAGTTCTTGATCTGTCACATATGATTTGATTAGGATCAGAGAGCTATCATTATACTTGGGAAGATCTTATATCTCACTACGTCCAGGACCAGGCGTACTTTAATACCTATGGATAGGAGCACAAGAGGCATCTTAACTGTGACAACTCGCACAGACCATTTCTTATCAACCTTATCGACCCCGCTTGACTAAGCAATGTCCGATTGAGGCACTCAACCTTAGAGATAAGGTCAAGGTCAGGCAGACAGTGAAGCACACCACCCACCGGTTCGCCAGGGTTGAGCTTCTCCCAACAAGCATTAACAACACCAGGTGGATCGTCCCTTCTTCAACCTAACTAAGCGTTTCTTACAAACCCCAGGTCCGAATCCTTGTTTACGCCCAATAATCGATTGAAACACAAGGCACGGTCCCGTCGCTGCCTCTTGTGGTCGGCGCCGCGCCTGACCTTCCTGGCGTCTTTTTTGTTTGTTTTCTTTCTCTCTCTCTCTCCTTCCGAAACGTAGCCCAATTCATTTCGCGTACCCCGAGTTCGCATTGCGCCCACATCCATCCTGCGATCCGCGAACATGCACGAGGACGACTACTGCTCGACGGCAAGGGGACCTTATGATCGACGAAGATCCCCTCCGCGAGATCAACAAAGCAATGACGCCTATCGCACGCGGCAGGGTAAAGAAACTAAGCTGAGCCTGCGGAGGACATGACCATCTGCAGAACATCTGGCTGGTTTGAGCTTCCGCTAACTTCCCTACGGGCCGACGAGACTGTTCTAGATCTCCACCCAGGAATAACAACAACGAGCTGTCCTACGACGACGAGGAAACCCGCTATCGAGATCGGGATCGTGACCGAGGAGAATTACGCGGCAGGGACGACCGATACTACCATGGATCGTCGCGTGAGGCCTACCAGTCACGTTCTGGATCGGGAGATCAAGGCGGTCGTGGGGATGACCATGTGGATCGCCGTCATGAAGACCCTGAGGTACTTCACCCATATGACGGCGACGACCGCGGAGCACGTCGTTACGATCGAGGTGGCCGGGGCTACTCTCGCTCTTACTACGACGATGGCCCTCGCCGCGATGATGCCCGACGTGGTCCAGACGAGGATTTTCGTCATTTTTCCGCCTCTTCAGGTGGCAGCCCAGGTCGTCATCCTCGTCGCGATCGTTCTACATCGCCTCTTCGACAAGCTGGTAATCCGAGTGATACTGTGATTCTTGAAGGTCTGCCTCCCGGACTGTCGGTGGAGAACATCAAGGACTGCCTCTTCCGACATGCAGACCTATCGCGGTACCCATCAGTTGACATCCGCGTTCCGTTTGGACGAGGTACGATCCCTAAAATTTAGTCCGACGTTCCTTGGTTAACATGTTCCAGGTCAACGCCGTGCCTTTGTGCAATTCGAGCAAGTCGACGACGCAGCGGACTTTGTCAAGGAGAACTACCCCAAACTCATGCTTGATTTTGCAGGCATGGTGGACGGTGACGCAGATGGCATGACTTCCATCTACATCCACTATGCAAGAAATCGAGATGACAACGAGCGAGAGAACAGAGCTGGCTATACGCCAAACTGGACTTGCCCAGCCTGCGACTTTTCAAACTACTCGACCCGGAATCGGTGCAAAAACTGCGGTGGGCCCCCGACGGGTGAGGTCTTCTTGCATCCCAATTGCGCTGTTTCCAGGGCTGACGAAATTAGATCCCTCACAATACCGCCATCTTCTGACGGGTGAAAGTGATGCAGCCGACACCCCTTCCCAGATCTTGGTCTTCTTCCCACTGGCTTCGTCAGTCACAGAGGATGTTCTTGCTGCAGGAGTCGCCAAGCTGGAGCTCGCGCGGAAGTCTACGGCGCCGAAGAACTCCGGAGAAGGACCAAAGTTGAAATCAACCGCGCCTACCGGTGATGCACCAGGCTACGGCGCGAGGCCGGGCTCTCTTCATCGTGTCTTCCTCATGAGGGACCAAGAAACCAACGAATCGTTCAACTTCGGATTCGCCGAGTTTTGGACGGTTAAAGACGCTCTGGCTGCGGTGCAGAAAACCAAAATGATGCGCGAGTATACTATTGCGTCCAAGCCCGTCACGGTCTCTACCATTCACTTGGGTGTCTTTGTGCCAGAGTTGCGGGATATCACTCGCGCGATCGAGCATGTTTCCTTCAACCCGCTGTTCAACCCGAGCTTGAGGGTTAAGTACTGGGAGCCGCATGTTTTCCCAAGCCAGAAGATCATCACGGAAGCGCCCCCTGATGGTGCATCTGGTAAAGATAAGACGGAAGCCAGCGAGGAGGCCAAGAGAAGCAAGAAACGCAAGGCCGATGCAAATCTGGCTGCATCAAATGCTAAGAAATCCGCACCGATGGCAGGGCAAATGGCCTTCTGGCAGAGAAGGCACGATGAGATTCACGAAGGCAAGAAACCTGCGGACCCGGCTGCTGATAACGTTGCGGAAGAGCGCGCGCCGGTCAAAATCTCCCTCTCTGGGGCAAACGCAATTTCGACGGGCCCGATCAAGATATCGCTGACAGGGACGGGTCTATCGAATGCCACTCCTCCAGCGGCATCCCCACCAGCTGAGCCTACGACTGCGTCTCCTGCCCCTCCCTCAGCTGGCGTTGGCAACCCCGACCAGCCAGCATCATCCGTGGCGATGGTGTCATACGTCGATCGTGAAAAGGTGTGCTGCTTGCTTTGTATGATGAAGTACAAGTCCTTGGATGACCTCAACACGCACGAAAAGTCGAGGAACCACAAGAACGCCATGGCAGACGAGGAAAAGGTGAAGGCTGCGAAGCCCAGACTAGCAGCCCGGGACAAGAGGATGGCACAACAAGCTGAGGAGCAGCCGAAGGATGAGTCGGCGCCTCAATATCGAGACCGCGCGAAGGAGCGGAGAGTGGTATTCAACCAGCCTTCGAAACCAAAGCCTCTTCAGAACACCAAGCCAGCACACAAGGATGACAAGCCAGCCCGTCCTCCAGCCGAGAAGACACCGCCGCCTCCGCAGCCTTCCAAGGGTGCTGGCATGCTGGCCAAGATGGGCTGGAACACGGGTCAAGGCTTGGGTGCGAACGGCGACGGACGCACCGAGGTTATCGCCACTCACGCGTACCAGGAAGGAGTTGGTCTGGGCGCAGAGGGTGGAAACCTGGGCGACGCGGCGGAGTTAGCCCAGCGCAAGACGAAGAATAGCTATGCCGAGTATGTGAACTCGGTGCAGGACAAGGCTAGAGAGAGATACAACAAGATGAACTAGACAGCTTTATACGAAACAATTAAGAAGGCTGCGATAGAACAGTCAGAATACGTACGAACAATTGCGAAACACGCAAGCCAACTTGGTATCCTCGTTAGCTAAGTTCCCATTGGTTTTGTCGTTCAGGGTGCGGCTCAAATAAGCGCCGATTAGGAATTGCGAATACGTATGCGTTTCGACTACGAAATGAACATGGATCACTTAGACGAAGGTGAAAATGGTACGAAGAAACTGCAGAGTCAATGGCGGCTAGAACAACAGCTAGCAACGGAAGGGATGATGACTATAGGAACCTGATCCAAGGCACTTCGTTCTCAGTCTCTCCTACTCCTTTTCGTCATCCTGCAAGAGGAAGTTTTGGTGACTTTCATTATCATCGCCTACCTTTCGAAACTCCTTCCTAGGTGCAATTATCCAGGAGGGGCCCAAAAAAAGAAAAAAAGAGGGTGAAAACCAGGGGGGCGAGGAAGACAGATGTCACTGTCTTGCGCGCTGTGCTTTCTTCAATGGTTCGAAGTTGAGCACATCATCGAGGCGCCTATCCTCGCAGGGCTTTTTCAATTCACTCGGTGGAAATCTGAACGGCACACAAGCCATGAAAGCCTTTCGTAGGGGTTTTTTATTCTTTTTTTTTTTTTGGGGGGGGGGGGGGGATTGATATCCCGCAATTCGTTTGAATGTAACCATGCTTTCTTTACACGACGTAAGCAACTAACGATCCACATATATAAATATATATATATATATACTCAGAAATCCACAATCTTGAGCCGGGCCTGCACGTCCTCGGGGAGATCCTCCTTCTTAATGATGCCCATGAGTACACAATCGCCTAGAAAGAACAACGCGCGCTCCTGGGCGTAGCTGAGGTAGTCGTACTCGTCACCATCTTCAGCCTCGGCCTCTGCCGCGGCTCTGACTTCCGCTTTGGCGGCCTCGTCCCCGGCAGCCGCAGCCGCCTTATTCTGTGCCTGCTTCTCCTGCGCCTCCTTCTCCTCTGCCGACTCGAAGCCGGGGACCTTGGCCTGGATGATACCCCAGGCGACCCACATGGCGCTGTTGATTCCGCGCCAGAGACGCGTCTCCTCGTACAACTCCTTGACCTCCTCCTCGAGCGCCTCTTCCGCTTTCCGCTCCTCTTCCTTCCACTGCCCGGGCGGCACGCGGGCGTCGAGCATGAACTCGACGATGGAGCTGGAAGAACTGGTCGGGAGCAGAGCGGGCGTGGTGCTGCCGGCGGCGGCGTCGGCTGGGGTAAGGCGAGGGGTGGAGGCGCCGCCGTGAAGGTATTGCGGGCGGTGCTCAACGTAAGCCTTGAGGAAGCGGCGCTGTTCTTGGATGGTCGGATAGCGGGCGGTGTTGCAGAGGTAGGGGGCGGGTTCGTAGTGATAGTCGTAGGACCATTCGGTGAAGTGATTAGCGAACTCGAGGCCTGGAACATTGGCCGCGGCGTATTCAAAGTCAATGACAACGAGCTGCTTGTGTTCATTTGCTGGCTGCAAAAGAGGTGACTTCTCATCGTCTGGGCGCATGCGTAGAATGTTGCCGTATTGGGTCTACTCTTGTTAGTGAAACGGAAGCTGGGTTTGGGAAGAAGAGGCTTACGTCGTTGTGGGCAAAGACGAGACGCTCGCGAACTCCACGAAGGCCACCCTTGTAGGCGTGGATGACCAGCTCGCGGTACTTGTTGTACAGGGCCTTGAACTGTGCCCACTCCACTCCGCAGATGAAGCCCTTGCCATCGAAGACGCATGAGCCGCGGCGCACATCTTCATCGAGGGCCAGAATCTTCTTCTCGACATTACCGAGCCAAGTATCCCAATTCTTGAAAACCGCGGCACCCTCGTCTTTCTCCTTTTCCAAAACATCAATTCCGTCGTGGAGTTCCCTCATGCGCTTGGCTATCTGCTTTGACGTTTCAGGGTCCCGCAGATCCTTGGGCGTGAGAGTGATGGAGTTGAAATACTGCTCAAAGCGGCCGTTGGTGAAGCATCCCAGAAGTCTAGGACCGATCTTCTTTCGGGCCAGCCTCCGAAGCACGCTGAGTTCATTCTCTCGGTCAATCAGGTGCTCCAAGCCGTAGATACGGAGTAGGAGCTTTGGTGGGGGCTTTCTACCGGAAGCTGAATCCTCGAGGTCTGTAGGAGGCGTGACCACGTACACGGCGTTGGTCAAGGCTCCGCTGAGACGCTGGACAGACAAGCGATTGCCGCAGTCCATTGGAACCCTTCTCCAGCCCTTGATCTTGAGCGTGTGTGTGAGGCGAACGATTTCATTCTTAAAGATGGCCCACGCCTTTTCCTTATCATCGACTTTAGCCCCCAAAGGCAGATCGTCGGTGCTCTTACCGGCGTTGTAGCTGAGGGTCTTGGAGTTGTCAAGGATGGCATCACATGTTGGAACGACGACATCATCGCCAACGTAGTCGGTGTCGGAGCTGGCCGTTCTTTGAAATAGGTTACGTGAATGTGACTTCTTGAGACGACCAGAGGTACGCCTGCCGAGTCTTGGACCTGACTGAGGGACGGAGCTGATGCCCAAAGAAGCCATGCTTTCATCGATGATCTTTTGCAGTCTGTCGAAAGACACGTCGCTGGAGTCAGAGTCGATGGAATCTGATCGCGAACGAGGTGCGGCCTGAGCATCCGGCCGAGGTTGGGTTTCGGCCTTGGTCTTGGACTGGGGAGAGCGGCGACGAGGGGAAGTCTTGCTCTTGCGAGCAGCCTTCTTTTTTTTCTCGTGCTCCAACCAATCACTCAGCTGGGCAAGGAGCTTCTGGCTCTGGTAGAGGTGTCTCTGGGCATGGCGGTGGTAGTGTTGCTGTGCAGCAACGTCCTCGGGCATTTGAGTGGGCTCCAAAATAGGAGAGGGCCGCGAGGACTCCGAGAAGGACGGCAGGCGGCCAGTCAATCTCTTAGCCATGCTGGCGGCGTATTGTCGCTTGTGGTGGTGCTCAGAATTGGGTGGCGGGACTGTAGCAGCCTCTGGCTCTGCGATTTGGACGACTGTGAGCGCGTTAGTAAGTTTTGCCTCTCATGCCACAAGCCCAGCGACGATACCGGTCCATCAACTTTTGTCTCTGTTGGGTACGATCAAACACGCGCGAAGCGTCACCAAGTGACCCGAGGCAAACATGGGTGAGAGGCCACAACGGCTGAGTGCCATCGACATGAGACCTTTTCTCTCATGAGGGCAGCACGATACCACTTGATGCGGATGCCGGACCTGCAGACTTCAGGTTAAGGCGGGCGAGAGGTATAAGAATAACTGACCTTTGCCGGGACTGGTTACTAAAGACGACTCATCGTCGGTTTTCATGGCTGAGCGGAGGGGCAAGCCGTTGAGATGGGGCGAAGAGGATGAGGACATTGTGGCGACAGGCACGCGACAGTTGAAAGTGGCTTTGACAAGAGCCCAGATGTGTGTTACTTGTCTGGTTTGTGTCTCGGTAAGAGAAACACAACGTCTTGGCCGGTACGACGGCCAGATGTAGTCGTCGGTGAAGAGTATGAGTAAAAGGTCTCGTGCGTTGAAGATGAGAGGTGACAGATTGCGGTTGGCGCTCGGGACAGAGTAGAAGATTCAGGGACCGAAAGTCTTATCGGGCCAGGCCAGCGAGGGGCTCGTGGGGCAGAGAAGCGGGATGGGCCCCTGATGCTATGACGGATAACGGGGCGCTATGGGGGCAACCTTGGAACGGGTTCGTAGTTCTTTGGGCGACCTGAGGAATAAGACGAATGGGTGACAGGTGTTGGCCTTGAGGAGATTAGAATTCCTAGGTACCTGCGCAGATCAAGTGGTGCGGAGGAGTGTGGATAAGTGGAAGGAACTGGTCCGAGTCCGGTGACGTTCAGACGAAGTAACCATAGGACAAATACAAACGAAAAGGTGAAAAAATTGTCAACATGAAGGCCAGGTAGTAACACCTCAGGGAAGTCTCTCGTGTGGCGCGAGGTTGCGAAAAGGTGAGATAGGTAAGGTCGCATTTTCCTTTCCCGAAAACCCAAGAAACTTTTACCAGCAAGCAGATGCTGCAGCTGCACGGGCAGGGCAGGCGCAGGGGATGGCAGTGAGGAAAGGCAAGACCTACCGAGACCCATTGGGTTCCTTCCTGCATTTCCCCCTCCCCTCCCCACCCTAAGCTAGCAAAATGTAGCGCCGTAAGCCATTTTACGGGTGTCTCGTGGGCTATCGACTGTTTGGTTGACCGAGCCGTGGGGAGCAACGGAAAGCACCAATGTCGGGTTGCGGTCCCCTGGGCGGGAGCTCACAGATTTTGGGCTGGTCATGTGCGTTCGAGGTGGGTTACAGGCAATCGCCTCCATCACAAGCAGAAACCGCATTCACAGGCTCTCTTTCAGCGGCAGCTTTTTCCCCCCCCTCCCCCTGCTTGGGGGTCCCCTGAGGAGCGGTCCCACGCGGCTTGGCCAGCGCAGAAATTCCATTGTGTTCCAAGCCCCCTTGCCCTTCCTCTTCTTGAACCTTAGGGACCCCTGCAAATCCAAATTCCCCCAAATTGGATTCGAGATAGGCCTTCTTCATCCACGGTTCTATAGAATTGATACATGCCAAATGATGGTATGCCGAGCTGTCACTCACGCGTTTGGCAGGTTTGACGCTCACCGACTAGCCAGACGACGCCTCGGCCTAATGCTACGCTACCTAAGGTAGTACACAACCCGATTACTGAATATCAGCGGGTTGTCAGGCCGTGACGTCAATTTGGACCCTGCCGTCCAGTCGGGAGATCCCGACCCATGCTCTGCTCTCTTGGTCTGGCATGTGACGTACCGATACCAATGTATCTCGAAGTCTCAACCAACCATGATCGGACCTGCCGAGTAAGAAACATTGAGAAAGACAAGTATTTCTCGACCTGCGCAAGGATATTGAATGAGCGCTGAGAATCAACTGGTCAATCACCGTCTAGGTTGTGACCACGCGCACCTTTCTGTCCGATCACTTGTGGCACAGCAAAACATGGAGGAAACCTTAGCCACCATTACACACGTCTTCTGAAGCTTTCTTTCCGAACATTCTCATCAGATTCGACATTTAGATGTCTACCGTCTTCCCCTCTCTCTTCAATGCCCACTCAACCGCTCTCTTGACATCATCCACAATCATCTTCGGCTTGTGCGCAGGTTCGCCCCTCTCTTGGCTCCAAACGCCCGTTTTCACCAACACTGACGCCCACTCTGTGTCTTTGCTGCTGTACTCATTGGCTCCACGGATATCGCTTTCCGGGTTGTCTCCAACCATGTAGACAGTCTTCAATGGCGCAGCTCCCTGCCCTCCTCTCTTTCCCAGTAGCGCCTGTCGGTGCGAGTTGAGCACGCGCTCGGCATATTTGTACGTCGTTGGGAACGGCTTGCCAAATACCGTCCGCTGCAGCTCTGTCCCGCCCGTCACCCGCGACCAGACACCGGCAACAGCAGCCTGGAAGGCTCCCTGGCCGAACCTCGGCTGGTGATACGTTGTCGACCAGAAAAGATCCGCGTTAGAGAAGATGAGTGGCGGCTGGCCGTCCTGCTGCCAGCCATTGTTCGGCAAGGACTTGTTGCCGTTCTTCGACGAATAGGTTCCCAAGAGACCATTACGTGAAAGCAGCAGATCTACAATGATCTGAATATCGAGAGCCCAGTCGCGGGGATCGTTGAATACAAACATAGCGTCGATCTTGAGAGCGTTCTCGTCGCGCATGTTGCCGGAGTGGATCGGTTTGGGCAGCGGCTCGTGAGTTTCGGCGTAGACCTGCTTCATGAGAAGCTCGAAGGGGAACACGTCCGGGTGCGCGGCGATGATGTCCGCTGGTGTCACCACGTTCTTGAAGCCGTACCTGGGAAACGCATGAGTACGTTTTGAAGCCTAACTCAGTCATCTTACTCACATCTTCGCGATCTCTCGGCAATTCTGAGCATTGGCTCCCGTCAAGAAGATGGTCTTGTCGCCAAGACCCTCGGGACCTTGAACGAGCTCCTGGAACGGGGTGTGCGACTGCACGAAGTTATCCACCGACAGTTGCACACCGAGTTTCTCGCTGAGATCCTGCACGCGAACAGCCTCGGGCTTACCACCGCCGTTGGTCAAGAGGATGAACGGGATGTTGTTGTCGTTCAGAAATTGCAGTGACTCGGCGGCGCCGGGGATGGGCTTTGCGACGTGCAGCAAGACACCGTCGATGCTGCTGCTGTTAGTCGTGGCATCTTGACGACTTGCACGCCACACGCATGGGAGAAGCAAACGGACCACTAGGTAGTTGACTCACTCAAAGGCGAAAGCAAACGACGGCGTCTCCCCGGCCTCAAATACACGCTTCTTGCTGCTAAAGCATCTCGGCGATCCTGTGGACTTGAGTCCTGCCCACGAGGCTGTCCGCGGAGACACCCTCCTCAGCCCAGCAAACTCCCTCTCATGGCGCCCGAGTCCAGCAGACGCGACACGGAAGGAGGTCTGTGATGTCGACCTCGCGAAAGGTCTCGACAGCCGTCCAAGGCTCGGAACCCTAACTACCTGCCTCATTTCTCTTGCTCTTTTTCCTGAGTTCCTGCCAAAATCAACGACGTGTAGTACCCCGCATTGTCGGGATGAAAGTTTAAAGAGTGTGTTGTTGGTGTAGCAAGATAGGCCAATTGTCGTTGATGAGTCGAGGTTGCGTTGAGCATTGAGCTCCCCGCTGTTCGCCTGCGCCGTGACCCCTGCCACCTGACAACTCCACTCACTAATTTTAGTGGCGAGACCGTTCGCTGCAGCTCGAGGGCGGGGAGTTGCGATTTGCTTCGACAGCTTCGGACTGCAACGTTATTCTCATTTGATACGCCTTTGCAGGTCTTGGCTTCGACCTTTGGGGCTACCTCATTAGGCGGAGATTTATTCCGGTTACTGCATAGATCTGATGGTTTTAGTATAAACGTACGTCTTGCGGAAGATGGCGCAGCGACGGTCCACCTCCTCGTCAATGTACGTGGCTTTGAAAGTCCCGAGTTTCTTCGGATCAATTTATTATACATACGCCAATCGTTCGTGCTCCGGAGCAGTTTCCTGAAACCTCCTTCCCATCCTCCAGAGAGAAAAGGTCACTTGACTATCCGAGGTAAATTATTCGAGGCACTGTTCCTGCAATTGTTGGGTCGCGCCTCCGAGTATCTCTTCATGAAACTGGCACTTCCCTCAAAACACTGTGAGGCTTATGAAACATCAGCTCGCGTTACAACAAACCGTCTTGAGTAGTCGTCGGCGCAATGTGCACATTGGTATTGCAGTGATTGAGTGGTCTTGGAGCCAGGTGCTCAACGTTCTATCCCATAGGCAGCTGTTGGTACATATTACACAACCTAGGACTCGCCCCCACCCGTGTCCCGTTTTTGACCTCTCTCGATCGCATCTTAGTCCTTCTTCCATTCGCCCGTCCAGTCATTCATATGGTCTAGGATGACCTTCGCCCCTGCCTGAGGTGAGTGCTGCCGTCCCAGAGCCTCGACGAAATCACCCTCGGGATCCATCAGGTAGAAATATATGCTGTGGTCGACGAGATAGTCCTGGCCGGGCTTGACGTGCTGAGGGGTGCTGAAGTAGACGCGGTACAGCTTGCACATAGCCTTGATCTCGTCGTACGTGCCCGTGAGACCGATAAACTTGGGGTGGAACTCGGAGAGGTATTCCTTGATCACTTCGGGGGTGTCGCGCTCAGGGTCGCAGGTGATGAAGAGGGGAAGGAGGGAGCCGGGTCGCTTCTCCTCGACGAGGTCGTACATCTGCGCCATCTTGTCGAGTTCGTCGGGGCAGATATCGGGACAGTGAGAGAAGCCGAAGTAGACCTGTCGCATGGCATGTAAGTGGGCTATCTTCAAAGAAACAGTCAAATACGGGCTCAGGCGTACCAATGCGTAGCGGCCCTTCATGTCCTCGTCAGTGAACTTATTGCCGTTCTGGTCGATCAGCTGGAAAGGCCCGCCGACCTTGGGCCGTCCGATGCCCTTCGTCGCCTCAGCTATGCGCTTGCGCTCCATGCGCTGCTTCTCATGCTCAAAGTACCACGTCAAACCGGCACCCGTTCCGACGAAGAGCAATCCGGCTTTCCATGAGAAAGGCTAGTCGCAAAATGTCAGTCACGGTCCTTTCCCCACGCAGTTCTCGGTGTCGTCGCCTCACCCCTGCCCTGTATCTGCTCTTTGCCTCTTCCACGGTCTTGTATGCCTTTGTTCTCCTTTGCGCAGGACTCGGTCTCGATTGGAACATTGTCGGCGCGGCAGTTGGCCGGGTCTGCTTAGGAATCGCGGCTTGGGAGATGCATCGTCGGCATTGTCTTGATGCTGGGGAGAAAAGAGATTTGCAGAGCCTGGACGAGGCTGTTGCGTGCGACATAGCTGGAAATCAATTGATCGTCCTGTGGAGATTGGAGATCGAGTCTTTCCGGGATGCTGGAGCTGTCTCTCGAAAGTCACAATTGTCGGATCCAAAGCTCTCGGTGAGCTCGGACCAAAGTCCAAGAATTGGTGCCTCGGAATAACATTTGATGCGACTCAGCGACGGTATGGGCTTCACCTTGATAAGTACACCGAGGACGTTGACCGAGGAAATATGGGCCTTTGAGAAGCTTGGGCTATTCTCAACAACATCAAACAGCTCCTGCTAAATCACGGAAGTGAACGACCTGTCTTTCAATTTTGCTATACTTTCATATATAAGAACTAGAATTTATTGTATGTTGAACTCCAAGTTTTTGACACGATATTCCGAAGGGTTAGAAGCCATGGACACAGACACAAATCAGACGGTCAATGACCGGCAAGACGAAGATCAAGAACTGGGAGATGCGCCAGCTCAACAAAGCAATCTTTCAGAAGGCACAACCCAGGCCGCAGCACCTTTCCACACAAACCTTATATTCGCTGTTGTCCCTTCGGAAAACAGCAACCACCCAGAAGCAACATCTTCTTCAACCCAGATAACATCGGCAACAGCTCCGCCGTCACCACATGCGGACCCCAGCAACACCATATTAGAGACCACAGAAGCGCCAGCTGAGCCCCAAAAGATGTCCGCCTTTAAGAAGAAGGGCACCGCGACGAGAAAGGCGCCCAAACGTCCCAAAGGCGGCGGCATGACGAAGCCCGGCAAGTCCAAGAAGCAACCTGCTGGCTCCAATTCCCAGGCCGCGGAGGATTTGCCGGCCGAAGGTTCTGACGAAGAGATGGAGTCGGACAACGGACCCTATTGTATCTGCCGAGGACCAGATGACCACAGATTCATGATATCGTGTGACGTGTGCGAGGACTGGTTCCATGGCGAGTGCGTCGACATTGATAAGGACGTGGGCGAGAACCTCATAGAGCGCTTTGTCTGCCCCAACTGCACCGATGGCGCCCAGAACGTCAGCCTCTTCAAGAAACTCTGCAGCCGCGAGGGCTGCAAGAAGGCTGCGCGCCTATACGACGGTGAGCCCCAGAGCGCTTTCTGCTCTGACGAGCATAAGCAAGCCTGGTGGGAGTCTCAGATTGTGCGATTGGCAAGGAAATCTTCAAAGGATGCCAACGACCTCAGCCGCGAGGAGCTTATGGGCCTTCTTAACAGTTCGCTCGCTTCAAACGATTCTAATGGAAAATTCAGAGTCAGCACCCGTCCTTTCGCTCCACCTGCTGCTGGTGGTATGTACACCTGGTTCTCACCTCCATGACTTCACATGATTGACGTCCATACAGCCGAGAGTCCGGAGGCTAAGGGTAAGACTTTTCCTCCCGACATCCTTACCGACGAGGAAGAGAGCATTCTCAGAGCCTCAGCTGCCGATCGCAAGAAGATGGGCGAGGAGACGGTACTCTGCAACAAGATGATCCAGCTGCTCGACATGGCCAACGACCGCCGCAAAAGCCTGATCACCTCCAAGAAGCTCGAGGATTCGGCCTGCGGCTATGACTTCCGCCTCGATCAGGTCGGCGTCGTGGGCCCCTTCAACCACTGGCTCGGCTCCGATGAAGCCAAGGAGATTTTCAAGGCCGGCAATCTCGACGTCGGAAGTCGTCTCACTGGCGAGGACAAGAACATCTGCGATAAGAAGAGGTGCAAGACGCATCAGGGCTGGTACTCTATGCACACTAGAGATGTGAAGTACATGCAGAAGTTGCTGGCCGCGGAGGCGAAGAAGAAGCTCGATTACGAGCAACTCATCAAGGATGCGGCAGCGGAGCGGAAGCTGCGCAAGGAGGCGGAGCGCAACACTGTTCAGATCGTCGGCCCTGATGGCACGTTGGGTCCGCCCGAGGTGATCTGAGGGCTCCAAGGCTCAGTTTTTGCTTGGTATGGTTGGTATTGGCGTTGATGGCCACGGTGCATGGGGTTATGAGAGGTACAAAAGTCAGCTGTGCTCGCCTTTTTTGGACGGTACATTCTGCTAGCAGTCACAGAAAGTCATGTTCATCATAGAGAAATGGCCTGGTATGGGTCAAGTAATTGTTAATCATCCAGACAGAGGGTAAGTTTTGTCTTGACTCGTCTAATGTTTCTAATATGCTGTGTCTATGCATCCAGCTTCAAACGATCGAGCATCGTGTCAATTTTTCCAAGTAGGATTTGGTAGTTGATGGCATCTGACACGAATTCGTCTTCAGCCATCTCGCCGCCTAACGTCTTGACACCTTCCCCGTCGCCGTTCTGCACAGAGACCTCGACGGGTTTCTCTCGCACGACGACGCGCTCGCCCTTATCGTCGACCTGCCCGGCCTGCGCCGCAATCGTTTCCGCCATGGCCGCGTCAATCTCGCCCTGCTCATCCATCATCTCCTCGAGGTTCGCGTCCTCGAACCGCAGACGGAACCGCTGGTCGAGATAGTGCCTGATATCGTCGAGCAACTCAATGGTGTCCGTCTCCTGACGGTCCTTGATCCTCGCCGCGCTCTCGTTGATCAACTCGGCGAACTCGGGTTCGTCAATGTAGTCCTCCAACCGATACGCCAGATACCGCGCCGCGAACTCTTCCAGACGCTGCACGCGCAGGTCCCAGGCGGCGTGGATGACGTCGTAGATGTTGATCGGCTCCATCTCCTCCTCCCGGCCCTCGCCGTGGGTCCGGTCGATGAGGACGTTGCTGGTGCCGCTTCCCAGCGTGCTGATGGCCTGTGCCGCCTTGGTCTTGAGCTTGTCGAGGAAGAGAATGTCGGCGGTGTAGAGCAGGTCCAGGGCGAGCTCGAGCGGACAGTCGACCCTTTCGGTGTAGAGGAAGGTAAGGACGATTTCGAGGACTTCGGGGGTGCAGTCCAGGGAGACGACGTGGAGGTGCTCCGAGTCCTGGGCCTCTCTGAACTCGCTCGAGAACATGGTCTCGAAGTAGGGGCTTCGAATGAGAATTGCTTTATGAACGGGGAAGACTACCGATCGCCTGGGTCGCTTCTTTTCTCCTGCTCCGTTCGTTGCTGGACCTAAGGGAATTCCGATTGGATTGGCAACGCTCTCGGCTTCTTCTGCGTCGTTTGAGACGCCCTCGGTCTCTGGCTCGTGAGCGCAGAGCAGACAGTCGGCAAAAATGGAGTTATCTTGCCGCCATTTAATATCATTAACGCGTTTCGTGTCCACGACCATTTTGTGGCCCAGAACATATTCCCGGAAAAATTGCTCGACCTGACGCTGGGCGCGCTGTACCTCATCCTGGTATCGTTGCCGAGCAAGACGACGGTCGTTGCCGGCGAGGATTGCCTCCCAGAGTTGTTGGATCTCGAGGTAGTTACTGAGCTTATCAACGCCAGTGAGAACCTCTTCCTCCGTCACGGTGCTCCGGGAGTTGACCAGGTCTCTCGGCACCTCGCCCAAATACAGGTAGCGCAGCGCGACCTGGAAGGAGTCTACCGGGATGTTCTTTGGTAGTTCGTAACTGGGTCTCTCGGGCGCCTCCGTGAGCTTTTTGCGAAAGTAAGGCGTCCGTGCCGCCAAGAGAAACTTGTGCAGCTCGAAGGACTGTGATGACGCGATCAAGCTGATGTCCGCCGTCTTTGGAACCGTTCTTGTGAGCAGGCTGGTGATGTGACCGGCCCACGGCTGAAGTGGATCGGTGGACTTTGAATAATCGTATTCCAACAGTAGGTTTCGTATCCTATCATTGAGCGCATTATAGATGCATCGCTCGCCTTGGAAGGTGTTCCTCTCGGCCAAGGCACCTGGTTTTCTACTTCAGCTACGACGTTCTCTGCCGAATAAGGAGTAGCCTTACCGGATTCCAAAAGGAGTTGGACAAGCTCCAAATGGCCACACAGACTGGCCTTGACACCTATCGTCAGTGACGTCCGAGCCACGCCTCTTTTTGGAGAGTTACGAGCTTACAATGATCAAGGGGGTATAGTCAAAGCGGTCCTTGCCATTGATGTTTACCCCGGCCGAGATCAACTCTTGACATGTTTTAAGATCACCCCGTCTGCAGGCTAGCAGAAACGCCTCAAACTGGGTCGACTGATCTAGGGGATTCTCCTCTCGCAAGACGCCGCTCTTGATCAATTCATTTTCGTTCTTGAGCTGCGTTTCAAGTTCATGTTTCCGAAGCACCATGGTGATGGTTTCAACTGAAGACAGAGCTCCTTCCTTTAAAGCCAAAAAGAACTCCAATGGAACAAACGAAAGACGCAAAGAAGAAGTAAAAATTTTGATTAAATGGTCTAGATTTTGGATGTCAAGGATTTTGTGTTTGTCCTTCAATGAGCAGTCCGATAACTCCATGAAGGTCGCCTCCGCACGGGCCACTGACTTACTTTCCTTACGTGATGCTGCCACTGGCATCACCACCCGCCAATGCCCCACCACTGGCCCGGTTGGACTGTACTCCTGGGATATTATCGATAGGTGGTTGGATTATCCGCCTTCCGACGTTAGTGCGGTTGCCATGGCACCGGCCCCAATTGTTTACCGAGCCCAGAACTTCCAACTGTTAGTGCCTATGCACCCAAGTTCACCAGCTCTGACTTTAGCAGTGCAGCTTTCCCGGTCAACACCACCACCAGTTCCCTTACTAACCACAGCAGGTTTTGCGACTTCGCCTTGAATTGCCTCTCATCTTCTATGGATACAAAGAAAGGTTTCTTTTGATCAAGTTTATTGCGCGTTGTGTCCAAGATGTCTTTAGAGGCAGACAAGTACGAGGTGCTGGAGAAAATCGGTATGTGCACAATTGTTCACAAGCTCTTCACCCAAGCCGGGAGCTCACTTGTGACTGACAACCACCAGGCCATGGCTCCTTTGGAGTCATCCGAAAGGTTCGCAGGAAGCAGGATGGCCTTGTCATGTGTCGGAAGGAGATCAGCTACCTGAAGATGTCGCAGAAGGAGCGCGAGCAGCTCCATGCCGAATTCCAGATTCTCTCGACCCTCCGCCACCAGAACATCGTCGGCTACTACCACCGCGAGCACCTCAAATCGACCCAAGACCTCCACCTCTACATGGAGTACTGTGGCAATGGTGATCTCGGTCGCGTCATCAGGGACTTGGCCGTCAAGGGACAACGCGCACAGGAGTCATTTGTCTGGAGCATCTTTTCGCAGCTGGTTACCGCGCTCTACAGATGCCACTATGGCATTGACCCTCCTGAAGTTGGCAGCAACGTCCTCGGTCTCTTCAGCACAGCGATGAAGCCCAAGACACCGCCGGGCACCATGACAATTCTGCATCGCGATCTGAAGCCTGAGAATGGTATGTGTTGTCAGGCCACCCGGTGGATTCGCATTGACTAATCATGTTCAGTCTTTCTTGGAGAGGACAACTCTGTAAAGCTGGGTGACTTTGGTCTGTCCAAGATGATCCAGTCCCACGACTTCGCCTCCACCTACGTCGGCACGCCGTTCTACATGTCGCCCGAGATCTGCGCAGCGGAGAAATACACCCTCAAGTCCGACATCTGGTCGTTGGGATGCATCATCTACGAGCTTTGCGCGAGAGAGCCTCCGTTCAACGCCAAGTCGCATTTCCAGTTGGTACAGAAGATTAAGGAGGGTAAGGTCTCGCCTTTGCCGAGCTGCTACTCGAGCGAATTGATGGGCACCATCAAGGACTGCCTCAGAGTCAACCCCGACCACCGCCCCGATACCGCCCAGTTGCTGCATCTCCCTGTGGTCCGTTTGATGAGAAAAGAGAGAGAGGTCGTCGAGATGAACAAGGCTATCAAGGCCAAGGAGGATTGTTTCGTCCGCCGCGAGAAGGAACTGGAAGACAAGGTCGCTGCTTTTGAGGCAGACAAGGCCTCCGTCAAGCACGAGGTCGATGCATCTCTTCGCAGAGAATGGGAGGTCAAGGCGCGTCTGGAGATCGACCGGCAGATCAACCAAGAGATCGAGGCTCTGCGTAAGAGATTCGAGAGCGAAGTGCAGGCTCGCGTTGAGGCCGAGCTGCAGAAGAAGGCTGCAGAGACGGCCCAGGCCCAGGACCTCGCAACCTCGCAAACAAAGTCCGACTACCCAAGATCATCCGTCGGCAACGCCAGCGCAGACGAGGGATTCTCGTCTTCGACGGACATTACCGATATTTCGACAGAGAGCCCTGTGGCGAGCAACGAGTTGAAGAAGGTCACTCGGACTCCTTTTGGACGGGCGCAGACGATGTTCGTTGGTGGTATGGGAACGCCCATGGACATTGAGATGGCTTCTCCCTCTCCGATGGCCATCGCTTCTCTGTCCCTTTCCCCCCGACGCACTGCGGCCACGAAGGTACCGAACGCTAACACCGGCAACCTCTTCTCATCGAATGCTACGTCCGGCTCGGGCGATCCTATGTGGGATTTGCCTCGCGACAACATCAGCATCGACTCTGACGACGAGGACTTCGTCCCCTCACCAACCCGCAACATCAAGTCGAGACAGAACCCCTTCACATCCAAGAACCGCCCGGTTCTCACCTCCCAGAAGTCTGTGCCCATTGCTCGCGTCAAGCCTCAGACTTCTTCGAACGCCTTGAACCAAAACAAGGCGCATCCCGCCCTGCCCAACATGGCCTCGAACCCTGATCTCAGCCGCGGTCTGCGTGAGCGCTGCCCGTCTCCGAACCGCCGCCTGAGTAAGATTCCGTCGGCGGCGAACCTGTCGTCGGTGGCCAACGGAAGCGAGTCCCCCAGCAGTCTTTCCCGCAAGAACTCTACCAAGAAGGATCAGGAGCCCCTTGGCAAGGTTGCGGCGAAGAACAACATCAAGGGCAGAACGCTGGTAGAGCTCCAGCAAGCGCGGGCCGGCGGCCGCCCCCTTTCTGCTGTCCTGTCCGGCGGCGAGAACATCAGCCCTAAGAGGGCCTTCAAGGATCGCATTGCGGACCGTCGATCCAGCGGCGGCGAGCCGGCCGCGGTGTGGGATCCCGAGCGGGACGAGATGCCCAGTCCGTTCCTGGTGCGACGCAAGCCCATGGCCAGAGTCTAAAACGATTTCTTTTCTATCGGCATAACATGAGCGTTTGGTGGCGAAGATACCATAGCATTCACACAGGTCATTCATTTGTTGTTCTTGTCATTACCCATCTCCTTTGTTCTAACGGCATCCCCAAAAAAAAGTCTGGAGGAGTATGCTCCGATGGAAGATAATTGTGGTTGTTCATACGCACAACTGTCCTTGGGTTCCCGGTGATGACCAGACGGGACTCACGACATGCACACTTATGAAGATGATTTTCGGAGGTGTTGGAAAGGAACGGGACGGTGTTGCCGGACTCGGCTGGATGTCATTTACAGTGCAGACGTTGTTCACGGCGTTTGGGTAGATTGTTGGCTTGATTGTTGCCAAGTTGCATAAGGGATTGCAGGTGTAGTTTTATTACGGACGAACAGATATCCTACTTTCAAAGCAAATCCCGTGTTTATTTTCACAAGTGGTGGTGACACTCCTGCAATGGCCTGACCTGCATGCGTGATCTCCGAGTATTGGTGTCGTGGCATGCGGCCTGACATTTCGCACGCCAATAGTTGCCCGCAACTCTCCGCGATGCTACGTCCACGACAACCGAAGTTGTTATTTTCACCATGTGGCATCTAATCGCGTTGACGAAGGAGCTCAGAGGTCTCATCACACGATGTCGTTAGTTTCAAGACAATCCGGGGTTTGGTTTCGCGTGTGTTCCTAGACGGCAAAGACAAGAAAAGAAGAAAGAAAAGTATACAACGGCCGGCCGCGACACGAGCTCATACACATTCCAAATGGAACTCTCGGCAGAATGCCAAACGAATTATAAAATAAAAAAACCCTCGAGACTCACAGCGCCTTGTTGTCTCCTTGACTCGTAAACGATGCCAATCAGAAGGCGTCCTAGACCGAAAAACAACCGTCCTCCGAGACAAAGCAAACGAGGGGGACGAGAGACTTTTTTTTCTTTCCCGTGAAGAGGCCTTCTTCCTGAGGGTTCATATTTGCTTTTTGACAGTTCGTTGTAAGCCGTTCGTAAGCATGGCTATTCCATCTCCCCCCCCCCTTCTTTTCAAGTGAACCCTTGTCGATATAGCTCTGAGTTTATTGCGACTCGATGTGATTCAGTCAAAAAAACGTGCTCAGCGTGCCCATCATGATCTCATCACTTTTCTTTGGTCCAAAAGGCAACCAAAGACTTAGAAAAGGGGTTACATCTCGAGTCGCCCGTCCGGCCGCCGGGTCGGTACCGGGAGCTGCATGTCTCAAGAAAAAACATTGATCTGTCCTCACATAAGCGTATCCCTTCTTTTTTTTTTTTTTTACAACATGTTCTCTGCGCCTTTTCCCCTTCGACGTGGCTTAGCGCTAGAACAATAGACCTGGTCCTCGGTAGGGGATGTGTGATATGTGAGGGGGCGGCGAGCGGTTTGCTGATGATCGTCGCTGCGCCGTCACCCATGGGCCCGGCCGCTGAGACAGACCGACGACACTACATGAATATGTATGTATGTATGTGTGTACGGCGCGAGCCAACTCGCCTGCAGTAGCCCCCCGATGGTATCTTTTTTCTTAACAAAAAAAAATGCTGTTTCGACAACTTTTGACGACTGGCGTTAGACGGGACCTCACCTCACCGTGGCCCCCTGGGGTGATTGAGAGCTGCTACTGGGTTCCCTGGGCTGGCGCCGGGGAGTGTTGGTGAGGGCATTCCTCCGATGCATGTTTGCTTTTTCGTCTTGACGGTTCTTTTAGAAATGTTTCCCATCTCCGCGCGGGCGCAAAGATTTTCTGCAATATCGATTTACGCCCCCCTTCCCCTTCCCCTTCCCCCGCGCCCCAAGCTCAAAATGACCCTTGTCGACATGTTCAAAGCCCGCGAGGGGGAAAAAAAAGGAAAGAAAAACAAACCCCCCACAGCCCGTCCTCGCAGGCTGTAGTTGGGACATTCACATTGTCGATGGTTTCTTTTCCCCGGATGGCCCTACCGAGAACAGAAATGACGTCCGACGTTGCGGGATCGCCCAGACGTTCGTTTCTCGGGTTTTGGCGGGGCTTGCAGGTTGCAGCTAGCAAGCAAGCATCATCAGGAGCAGCAGCTTACCGATAAAGGGCACGGAGCGCAACCAAACAATGTACTTGTTCGATGATTGTGGCATTGGCCATGTCTATCGTGGCTCGTTCCCGCGCGTTCTCGTTGCTTTTTTCTCGGGGGTGTCATCCAGGTGCTGGAGCTCTGGAGCTGGGGCCTTAGCCTCTTCCCGTATGCTTACGAAGACATTACTTGACTGACCGGTTGGTTTGGCTGAGAACCCTCCCTTATCCAATATTCTCACTCACCGAGTTTGCTAAGCACCCGTTTACCTCCAGCCAAAGGGATGTCCCGACAAAGGCTGTGATGCATCGCGGAGGGGGGCAACCCGCGCGAGGGAAAGGAAGAGGAGGCGGCAGCCGCGTAGCCGCCTCCCTCGAGCTCGGAGCGCCGTGTGGGCCCCCCTTTTTCCGCCGGGGGGTGATCCATTCAGATGTTTGGCGAAGCGTGGGTGAGGCTGAGATGTCACTGGACGGATACCGGCCGGTGGTCGTTGGTCGTGGAGCAGGACGAGGATCGCTACCAGCTGCCGCGGGACGTGCATTTGAAGGAGGGAGGGGGGAAACATGCTTCAGGAACAGATTGCTGCTACGCCGCAGCACGGGGAGCAGGTTAATCTCGGAAAACGCCTTGCAGTTTCCGGCACAGTCTTGTTGGGTTGTCTAGTGCCTTTCCAGGTGTGAGGAAGGTGACGACGAATGGAGGCCATCGCAAGCGAGCCGGCCGTCGGGCTGAGAGGTTTGTCCGGATCAGGCCACCGTGAACGCCGAAACGTTTTCAACGGGACGGATGTCCGTCCGACGTCTGTCGCTTCGGTAAGTTGCCGCTTGGTGGCTGCTGAACTATTGGAACGTCTGGAAGTGTGCCGCCCATCACACACACACACACACACACACACACATACACACCCCACCCGCCGCCTTGCATCCATCCGACTTCCACTAGAGCCCGAGCCCTTCCTCCTCCGCGCAGCCTTTCGAACGTTGCCATGGCCCTAAGGGGGAGGAGGGGGGGGTTTTTCTAGACTCACTGGAAGAAGCTCGTGAACGACTTGTAGTGTTCTGCGGGCATAGGATTTGGGGAAGTTTCTAATGTCACAGGTGTCGTGGTGGAAAGGGATATCTCGGACATTGACAGTCGATCTGCTCTTGATTCCAAAGCAGTCAGGTCCTTGGCAACCGGCCACAGAATATTTTCTGTAGACTTACACCACCCCTTTTTAAATCAAGAAGAACCTAGCAGGCAGGTAAAAGTGGACGAGCAACTTGCTAATTCCTGCAAAGACCGCGGCCGGCAGTGAGACTCCTTGCTGGAACAGGTTAATGGACCGACAAAGAGGGTGAGTAACAAACCCCCCCGCCACCCTTCCCCTTTTTAGGACGACGCAGATTTGCGAGATCGCAATGTGGGCTGTCACATTTTTTTTGGTCTCGTTGGCCCTATCCGCGCAGGCTCAGGATATGACCAGAAGGACCAGCCGAGGTACTTGTACCGAGTATCAGCAAGCCAGCCAACTAGCAGAGGGAGGACTCGCGTGTCGTAGTAGGTCTGCCGTGTGATTGTGCGTGTGTGGTGGATTCACTTCACCGCTGCACATCGTGGGCTTTTGATCTTCCACAAAGTTCACCACCGTACACGCCCCCCTCTCTTTTGGCCTCACTCACCCCGCCATTGTGTCTCGGTCCTGAGTAAAAGAAAGAAGGAAAAAAGGCCTCCTGAACTAGAGTCTTGCCCTGAAGCGAGCCAGAAGGTTCTGTGTGCCTCTAAGCCATACCGCCATCTGAGAAAAAGAGGAATGAGCGATATAGGAGAAGGGGGAGGAGTCGTAGATGCGTGATGAGATCTCTGCGTGAGGAGGAACAGGAACAGAGAGAGAGAGAGGGCGGGGATGGGGTCCTCGGTCATCGTTGACGTGCTGGCATCTGCCACACACACACACCTACCCCCCTTGTGCCATGCGCTGGTGATCATCCAGTGATCTCTGGTACGGCACGTACGGCGCGCATATGCGGTTGTCTATACGGACTTCATTAGCCCCCTCCATCTGCAACCGTAGCTTGCAGTAAGTATGTATGTAGGCGAACATCAGGATTCAAGGATCTTCAGTGAGATGGGGGGCCAGATAGTGTAGTTTAAAGGGGGCCCCACGGAGTGAGCGCTCTATGGCTCCTTTCGACAGTGGGATCGTGCCATATTACCTGTGCCAAGGGCCGCTCACCGTCCAAAGACGGGAGAACATGAGCGTTAGTGCAGGCCTAAGCAGCTTCGTGGATGCTTATGGATAATAAGGGGGGGGGGGGGGGGGGGATATCGTGGAAGTGAGGCCCCTAGGGCGCATGATACTACTGAGAGACGCGTTTTCCTCTGGATAATAGGGTCCAGCAGAGAGGGACGTTGCATGCGAAACCGGCCGAGATCTCGCGAAAGGACCGGACGGGGAGACATGAGGAGGCGTATTAGATTCGGCGGATCGCGGTGGCCCTGGCCTGGCCTAGTTAGTCTACGATATTCTTCCATCTATCTGTTGGAAATGAAGATGGATGAAAGGTCTCCAAGGCTGCTGATCGTCACTTGTAGTATCTGTTGCTTGGAAATAGCGAGTTTCTGACAATGTCCGGGTTTCTCTCCCTCACCCCTTTGCGAGTGGACTCGGCATGACAACATGTGCGCGTGCGGTGGACGAGCAGAAACTCCAGAGTGCTGAATCTCTCCTCTCTCTCTCTCTCTCTCTCTCTCTCACCTTGTTCGACTATGACACAGCAGCATTCTTCCTTTTGTTCGGAAGGTCTTTTTTGGCCATCGCCATGTATCGATACCGAACCTGGGTTCCCACCCACCGAACATGCTCATCCCCCCCCCCCCTTCTTCTCACTCAGTCTCTTTTCGGGGTTATGCCTTCGGGGAATCGGGATAGACGCTGCGATTTGCAAGATCCCTGGAAATGATCCTCTGAATCTCGGCCCTCCTCCCAGTCGCCCCATGCCAACGATTTGCGATACGTATGCAAGCACAGCCTCGCCGCCCTGATGCCCGGGAGGAGGGGGTGGGGGGGGGGAGGAAGAGAGGTGGGGAGAGAGAATCAAAAAGGGCCGGTCAGTGGGCACCGGATCGAGGTTAAGCTCGACTCGGAGCCCTTCCATTTGTGTCGTGAAGACACACACACCCTTTGCCTGCCCGTCTTGTGTTTTCCTCCTCTTTGGTTCGGTGCGCGATGGTGTTTTTGTAGTATAGTGGGCTACTTGCGTAGTACTTATCGGTCGACGTAACTCTGCAGCCCACAAACGGTCGCGGAGAACGTGTCTCTGCTGGGATCACCCCTATTTCGTGAATCCCAGCGGCGAGGAAACTGTGGGCTTCTTTTTTTTCACTTCTTTTGCTGGATATCCACAGGAGCTAGTTCATTCGTGAGAAAGGCCCACCAAAAGGGTTAGAGGGGGAAGGGCCCGGGGGGGAGGGGAGGGAGACGTTGAGAGTTCGTGAATGGAAGGTTTCTCTCCTTCTTTTGGAAACTTTTTTTCTTCCCTGATCTACCTCCCTCTCAATTTCGTCGAACTCTCTCATAGTTGTCCAATTTTACGCAATACCACGGTATTATTCTCCAGCTTCCTTGCCCCCGGCCTGCCAGGAAGAAGGGGGCCCCAGAGGTTCGGTACGCGCGGAGCCTTGTCCGCACTGAACGACGTCAAGGTAATTGGCAAGGACGGTGATCGGTGGGGCCTCAAGAACAACACCCATCCCCGTGTAACGTCAAGCACACTTCCCTTTCGACGAGTTGAGAGGGGAAGACGCGGCAAGGAACCCGGCAGGGATCCATGGCCACGATACAGTTGTCGATTTTAGGTGTCGATTACAACATTGTTTTCTTGGCAATGCACTGTTTTATTGGCTCCAAAACGACGTCCTTTTTTTTTTTTTGGTGGAAAACAACACACTACTACTAAAGCGTCAAACGGCTAGCCAAAACGGGATTTTCTGCCGTTCAGGATTCGGCTAGGCCAGCGGTTAACCGCCTTTCTAATTAGGCTTAGCAATAATCAGAGTTTCTCATTCAGTTAAAGAAAAAAACCTGTTACTTACATATATTCGCTATTCATCGACCCCTATCCGTAGTCGATTTGGGGATAGGGTTTTGTCAGCCAAAGCGTCGTTAACATCCGGAACTCTCCCGACAGCTCGGCACAATGATGCTGGTGTGCACCAACTAGTTGTGTGTGCCTTGGCCTGGCCCCAATATTTGACAGGCAGTGCTATCCTCGGATAATGACCACGCACGGGACTCTTCCTTCCCAACGATGCCCATGAAGTCTTAGTCTTACATAGTCCACTCGCAATCACAGTGCAGCCTTCTCCCCAGATGGGAGGCGGGCCGCGCTGACGCAGAGTCGCAATATTGGAAAGTAAAAGCACCCGGCGTCTGTTCACCGGCCGGGACAACCATTTCTGCTTGTCTCTGTGCAATAATAATAAATTGTGAAGGTGTCAGTAGCATTAATATGTTATTCCTGTGTGTCAAAAAGCTGTCAAAAAAGAAGAAAACAAGGAAATCGGAATGCTGGGGCTGTCATAGCACAGGCGGATATAGGTATTGCTTATTCCCTAGTGTACGCATGGAGCAGGCCTTCCCTTTTCACAGTGAGGAATTCCCAAACAGTTGTCTTGCCCTCGGTGAGTGCAGACAGGGACATCCTTTGCTCGAGCCATGTGGCTTGCGAGTCATCGACGTTCCAGCTGCGAACTGTCCAAATTTTCATATTGAACCTGGTCCTTTTTCCTTTTGTTTCCCCCCCCCCCCCTTTCCCGCGCAGGCGAGCAAGACCCATTTTATGCTAATGCAGATGTGCCTCGTCAATGGTTAACGATCCGGCTGGGCCAGCTTGGATACAGAAGGGGACTTTGGTCGTTCTCTGCAACTCTTCATCTCTGCCCCCATGACTGAGTTATTTCCCACTGGTGTGATGTGCGGTTGAGAGCAGACCGCTGTCTCTGTGGGGGGTCTATTGGTGGGTAGGGCTCCTCCATATGTGGCCATACCGCGCAGAGAATCTTCAAAGTCTGAAAAGGCATATGCAGCCCGTTGGCCACGCCTTCAACGGCTGCTGGCGTAGGCCCCGTCCGATGCGGCCGGTAGGATCATCGACGACAACAGCAGCAGCAGCAGCAGCAGCAGCACAGCTGCGGATTCTGAGCGAAGCTCACAGCGCGCTCCCTGTCGTCTTTCCCACCTGGCTTGCGCGTTGGACCGGCTTAGCAGAGAGGAAAGGGGACCGCCATGCTGGGGTGTGGTCCGCTCGGTGGTCTCGTGTTGTGTTGCACTGCAGACGTCCCCGGTGGCCATCTTTCTTCACCTTGGGTCCTCGACCTGCAAGCAGACGCACACCGAGACGGACCGCACAGCAGTCCACACCCATAGGCACGGGTAACATGCGTCAAAAGATTGGCGACGGGCGCACCGGTCGATGTAAGGGCTGCGGCAGTCTGCAGATGAATGTGCGTTCCATTCGCTGGCTTTTTCCTCAGGGAGCATGTGCTGGTCATGAACATCCATGGCTGCCGCGGGAGCGGCAATAAAGCACCTGACGCGTAAGGGAGTTAAAAAAAAAAAACGGGGGGGGGGGGGGGTCCTGGTTGAATCGCGGATACTAAAATCAAGCCCCAAATTCACAAATTCCTAAATTCTGCGGCCTAAAGCTGGGCTGACTAACCCAGGATTCCTAGTATTTCCTACTAATAGTACATATATTATATAATTTATAATTATTTTTTATAATTTAATAAATACCTTATAATCCAATAATTAAATTACTTATTTATTAATTAGTTTATTTTAAATATTATAACTAAGTATAAACTTTAAACTCTTTAAAAAGTAAATTTAAGAAATATAAAATAGAGATATTAATATTAATACTATTTATTAGTATTAATATATATACATAAGTAGTAAAAGAAACTTTAAATAAATCTTAATAATAAAAATATAGTAAATATTAAAGACTTTTAATAAACTTAATAAACTTAATAAACTTAATAAACTTAAGTATAAGTAAATATTAATTCTTATAAAAATAGTATAAATAGTATTAGAAATTAATTTTAGTTTTATACTTTTAAAAATAAAAAGTATAATTATAAATACTTTCTTTAGGCTAGTATTTTAACTACTATACTTAGTAGAAGTTATTTTATATTTATTACTTTAAACTTTACTTTTTACTACTACTCTTAAAGCCTAAACCTAGCTTTTTATATTATTAGTTTTTATAGAATTTACTATACCAGCTAGTTCCAATACTTCAGTAGTAGAGATAATAAGTCTACTATATATAAAGTGAAAGTAGGTTAATTAAGGTAAGTTATTTAGAGAGGGAGGCCTTGAAGGAAGGAATAATATCCAGTTGAGGAGGGTCATATATAATTATGTGTGGATCACATAACTACTTATGTGACTACTAGAGTATCTACTCTAAAGCCTTGGATTTATATAGGATTTAGTAATATAGGTGAATATCCCAATACTAGTAGTTTTTTTCTTATACTAGGATTCACTTAATATACCCTTTTAAATATATGAATTAAATAGTTTTATAATAATTATAAATATACTTTAATAGTGTGAAATATACTCTCTCTACTTTTTACTTCTTACTTATTTAAATAACTTATTTTTTTATATAAATTATAATTCTATTTATATTAATAAGGTAATAGAGGGCTTTATTTAGTAAGGCTTTTATAAAGGTATTAGTAGGGTTATTTTTATTATTAACTTAGTAAATTTTAATAAGCTCTTATTATTTATATAATTAATAAAGAATTATAATAGTAATTATTAATTACTTCTTTTTTATAATACTAAGTTTAATAAAGTATTTATATAGTAAGTATAAATTAGTATATATTATAGTGGGTATTATATTAGGGATTTATAATTTAGTAGTAATTTTTTAGAGGGTTAATATAATAGTAAAAACTAAGTCTATATTAATAACTATAATATAAATCTTAGAAGTTAATATACTATAGGTAACTTACTTATACTTAGTTAAATTATAGTGAATAATATTATTATTAATTATAAATAATATATTATAAATTTTCTTATTAACTAGAATAATAATATAATTAAGTTATAATATTAGGTCCTAGTTATTAATAAATAATTTATTTATAAATATAAATAGTTTTATAGTAGGTAATAATAATATAATAAATATAAGGTTATACTTAAGATTATTCTTTAATTATAAAAATTACTTATTAAGGGTAGTAATATTCTTATTAGAGGGGTCTTAATATTATATAGTAGTTAATAAATTAAAATAAGCCTTAAATTAATAAATTGAGGTAATATAAGTACCTTAGGCTTATTATTTAATATATTATTACTTTTTAGCTATGGATTTAATATTAATAAGCTCTAATTTAGAGCCTTAGCCCTTTTAATAAAGAATTATAAATCTATTTATTAATAATATAATAGTACTACTATTAAATATAATTAGAGTTTTATAAGTTAAAATCTCCTTTAGCTTAGTTATAAATTTAATTTTAATTAATTCTTTATTTTTAATAGTTAAAAAGAACTCTATTAATAAACTAATAGTATTATTAATTTATATACTAATAATAGTAAAATAGGGGTTTAATTTATTTATTAATAATAAGTATAAATTAAAGGAGGAACTCTTTATTTATAATTTATCCTTATAATAAGTACTATATATTACCTATTAATAAGTACTAGCCTTTATAATTCTATAGAGAGGCTTTATAACTTTTATAATAGTACTAGGGGAGTACTAATTTTAAATTTAATTAGGGAGGTGGGTATAAATATCTCTAGTTAGTGGGGTTTAGGATTATATATAGGCCTATATAATATCTTTAATCTAGATTTAATAATTTGGACTAAGGGATAAAATAATTAATAATAGTAAATATATACTATAGTATTAAATAGTGGGAGATTAAGTTAAAATCCTATACTTTTTAATATTATTAATACTATAAATAATTAAATAGGATTTTTTAAATAGAGTTATTATTTTATTCTTAATTTTATTAATTATTTAAAATTAAAAGAGTTAGTTATATTATTTATTAGGGTTAAAAGTTTTAAATTTAAAGACTTTTTATTAGAGTAGGGTATTAATTTCTTTCTCTTATGACTTCTTAAAAGGTAGTCCTTCTATAGTAATCTTCCTAGTTTTTTAGAGGGTAAGAGAGAGGGCTAAATTTATTATTTCCTTAGTAATTATAAAAATTATATAATTTACTTTTTATTTAAAAGTATTATTTAAGGGGATAGGGTTCTTATAGGGTTTACTATAGGAATATTAAGTAATAATATTAGGAGTAATTAGAACTATAATTTTTAGGTTTAATAGAATAAAATTAGGGTTTTAGTTACTCTTATAATTATTATTAGGGTCTCTATATTAGGGTTTAATTATAGTAGAGGGAAAATCTTAGGGACTTTAGGGTAATTTAATAATAATAATTTTATTTATAATTATTATAAGGTAATAAGGGCCTTATTAACTCTCTTTTTTATAATAAATATATATTTAGAATTAAAGGGGGAAATTAATAATTTTATTAATAATTAGGCTATTATGAGTTATAAGGGTATTTATAATTTTATATTTAGTAGTCTCCTTATATAAATTATTTATTATAGAGTAAATAATTTTAGTTCTAGTAGTAATATTAGGGGAGGGGGTAGGGTTATTATTAATTTATAGGTAAATACTAAAAATAAGTAGAATTAGTACTAATTTATTAAGTTTAATAGTATTATTAATTACTTTAATAATTATTTAGAGTGTAAGATTAAGTTTAATAGAAGGTAACTTTTACTAAATAATAGTATAAACTTATTATAAAGGGCTATAGTACTTTTCTATTTTACTAATTTAATAGTAAGTTTTAATTAGGATTATTTTAATAGTAATAATTATGAATTTAGTACTCTTTTTAAAGGTTTTAATAATAAAGTTAAGGTTAGTATTAGTAATAATTTAATTTAGAGGGCCTTAGTATATATAAATTTAGTAGAAGTAGAGAGTCTCTTATATTATCTTAATTAAAATATTAGGGAGAAAATAAGTAGTATTAAAACTAATTACTAAATTAATAATATATAGGGTTACTTTATTATTAAAATATATTATATTATAAATAATCTTATAATTAAAAAATAATTATTCTTTAATATAAATTTAAATTATTAAGGGTTTCTTATATTTAATTAGTAATATTAGTAAATTCTTATTAATTATGTAATTATTATAATTAAAATAAAATACCCTACTTATTAAAATAGAGTAATTAATTTAATAATAGAGGGATAATTAAAATAATAATATAATTAATAAAGCTTAATATTTATTAAATAACTATTTTAAGTAAAAGTTTACTTATTATTAAGTAAAAACTAAGTATAGCCCTATTTATATATAATTAAGGTAGTAGTTCTACTTTAAAGAAAGTAATCTTAGAGGTTATTAAAATAAATCCCTAATTTATTTATATTTCTTAAATAAAGTAAAAATAGAGTATTAGAGGGGACTATATAGAAAACTATATTACTAAAAATAATAGAAACTATAATAATACTAAAGAAGTCTTTAAAAGGTCTATTTTTAAATTAAACTCTTACTTAATTAGTATTTAATTTATTAATTATAATAGAAGAATATAATTACTAGAGAGTAATAATTTAATGTTACTTTATTATAGAGGCTTTAGTGGCTCCTAAATTTAATATAATTCCCTAAAAAACTTCTTTAGAGTATTATTTATTAAAAGTAAATAATTAAGTAGAATAAGAATTTCTAGGTAAAATAAGTTAAGTAGGCTAAGGTAAAGAGTCTTTAATTTCTATAATTAAGTTAATTTTTATAATTATATAAAAAGTTATTTAATTTAATAGTATTATTATTAACTTATTATTATTAATTATAAATATAAAGTTTATAAAATAAGTAATAAAATTACTTAGGGGAGAGAATATAAATTTAAGTTAATCCTAGTAATAATATTATAAATACTATTAAACCTTATTATTAGAGTTAAATTTACTATTATTATTATTTATATTATTAATATTATTATTACTTTTATAATAAGTAAAGAAATACTAAATTTATTTTTTATAATATTTTAAGAGTACTTAGACTTAAACTTATTAAATCCTAATATTTTCTTAACTTTAGGGTACTTCTATATTTAGTACCCTACTTTACTATAAATCTAGTACTTTCTTATATTATTATAAGAATTACTTTTATTCTTATATATTAAATAATATTAAATTAATTAACCTCTATAGGAATAAGACTAAAATTTATAATTATTACTTCCCCTAAAATTCTAATTATTATTATTTTAAAAATATTTATTTATATATATTTAATTATACTCTTCCTAATTATTATAATTAATAATAAATTAGAATAATTTATTATTTATTTATAAAATTATATTAATAATAAATTAAAGGGAATTAAATAGGCCTTAAATTATAAAAAGGGAGTTATAGAGAGTAAGCTTATATTCCTATATTCCTTAATAGGCTTTAATAACTTTATTTTTTAATAATAATTTATTATTAAACTTAGAATTAAGTATAAGTTTTAAAATAATAAGAGTTTTAAATAGTATTTTAAGGACCTTAAAT